>JAINUG010000240.1:216133-463633 GCA_029706075.1 Aldrovandia affinis | reverse complement strand
CCCATGGACTAGACTATTGTAGTATTTTTTACTTTTCACTTTTATGATGATTTGAGTATTGCAGTGTATGTTGCTCTTCATGTTAAAAAATATTTGACCATTGTAGTATTCATTATTCTTCCGTTTTAAAATTAGCGTTTATTAATAATTTGATAATTGTAGTAATTTATATTGCACAATTTTACACTGATTTGTCTGTTTTAGCATTTATTGTTACACTATAACATTATTTGACTATTGTAGCGTGTATTGCATAATCATAAACTAATTTGTATATTGCAGTATTTGTTTAACTAATTTGACAATTGCGGTGTTCATTATTGTTCAGTTTAAACTGGTTCACTACTGCATTCGATGATTTGTTCCTGCTTCCGTACAGCTCCTACAAAGTGGTTAATCGTGATGTCGGTTAATATTACGTTAAAAGGAGGAGGAATTATGGTTGTACGTAGATTTTGAAGTTTTAAAGCTTCTAAGGCATTTTTAATGTCATCATCTCAGGAAGGTATCATCCAAAAAGTTTTCACCACTCACCGCTCACAACCCTCGCGCCGACGCAGCTAGAGACCATGACCATCACTCCACACAGGACTGGAAGGATGCTCGGGTCCGCGCGCATCTTCAGGGACGTCCGCGACATTGCTTCAGTAGTCGGTGGTAAATTAAAGAGCACACTGAACAGCACACACAACTGATCGCTACAGTCCACAGTTCACTGTCAGTGCATCCGCTTGCTCGGTTCAGCGGTTGGCATCGTCCCTCCGGACCGCAGCTGTCAGTGTGAAAGGCGCTGACGGAGAGGAGAGAGGGCTCCGCTCCACGCGCTGGCTCATGTGATGTAGACTAGAACACAGCGACGCACGCGGCTGCTAGCGTCTCGCCCTTTATTGATCTCTCCCTCTCGACTGGCAGTGTTCCACTTCAGCAAATCGAACTGGGCACAGCTATAACCTCGCGCCCCCGCCACGAATTTCATTAAGCCAAAACACACGACCCAGAATGCGTATGCCGAAGCCAAGTATGACAAGTTTAAGATTAGACAAATCAGAAATGCATTGCCAAATAGTAATTAAATGTGTTTTGACGTCAAATATGCGGTAATTATTCGCCATTTAACATTGTAAACGAAACTATCCTCTCTGGGGACACTGGGTGTAACATCTGTCCGGCGTTGTTAGTCTCATTTGTAGAATCGTTTCCTTTGTATAAAAAAGAAACACCAAGACTGTAAGATCTTGTGAGAGATGCAATTAATTTGTGTACACGTGTACATAGTCTACATTTTTCAAAATTACATTTCAATTTTGGAAATTTGTGGAAAAACAAATAAAAGATTCATAATGCCATTCAGTGAGATATTTGTTTAGCCTGCCAAAAGTTCTGATAAATGCAATGTAAAATGTAAATCATTATTGTAGCCTAACCATCAAGACTAGCATAAGGCTCCAGTCGATTTGAAAGGGAGGTGAATGTCAGGATGATTTTCATATATTTCCTGACACTTGTGATAGCCAGTTATGCTGTCACACACATTCTCTCTTTTATGTTGATTGAGTTTGCTTTCTAGTTATGTGAAGCCATGCCAACACAAGGCTGTTAACTGTGCTATAATATGCATCGACACAAAAATGCTATTACTTAATTTGCTGTTAGGTATTGATCAGTTATTTCCCACAGTAAATAGCATTCTGTTCTGTGGATGTTCAATAAAGGCACTCTGAAATCCTCTGACACATTATCAATAAATGTGCGACAGTATTACAGGGATCATCATCGCAAGAGATGCTATGGAGATGTGTCAGGAAGCGGAGGGGGGAAACTGTTGGGTAATCACAAAGACGGGAGGCTGAGTGCTTTTTACAGAATAGATGCTGGGCTGAGAAAAGTCCAGCTTGCAGAACCAAGAGCCCGTGTGCGTGGCCAGGAAAAGAGAGAGAGAGGCAGGGTCATGGCACTGTGCTGATTCTGCAGGCGTCTGCAACAGGCCCCCCCAAGTTTTTGCAGCCCCCTCAGACTACAGCTCACTCCTCAGCTCAGGGAACGCATAAGCGAGAGCTCCTACTCCCTTGTAGCTCGTGCAGAAGCACACAGTCTTGTGCCTCACAATCATTAGGATGATTATTAGGAATTTTTTTTTTTATCCCAGTAGGGATCTCCCTGCTGGGTACTGTATATATCCACAGAATCCAGGCCAATTCTTACACAGCTCAGACAATATTTTGTGGTTCCTCTGAGTGCAGTTGTATTTTGGTCTGTTTTCAATAGAAATAAGTGAGAACAGAGATTGAATAGAAAGACATAATAAATACATTTACACCATACCAACTGCAAATAAAAAACAATGTGGTGCAGGCACCAGTCCCCAGTGCGTGTGTGTGTGTGGGGGGGGGGGGGGTTCCCATTTGAGAGATACCCTTTACACAGAGGCATTGAAAAATTTCCAAATCCTTTAGCCAGCTGTGACCTGTCTGGAGTAATCCTACTGAAGTGCCTTAGTATAGGTGATTAACCTTGGATTTGAACCCCAAATTCTCAGCCCCTATACCTTCTGCCACAGAAAGATCAGATGAGCTAAACAGAACAGGCTGTGTTCTGGCAGAGGTTAACTGCATCTATAGCATGTAATGAGTATAGTAGACACTCTATAGAGTGGCGGCCCAATACGTTAATGGATGCCATAAATTGACAGAGGGTGCGTGCTAAACAAGTTTGTATTTGGGTTTGTATGTGTATGTGTATCCTGGCACAGAGGTTTCTTTACCACTTCAGCTGTTGTCAGGTGAATAAAGCATAATCGAATTTGAATTTAAATGAAAGAGTGAGAGCCATCAAATTCTGGAAGTACTTCAAAAAAGCAACCCCCAATCATATCATTACAAAGTGCTGCACTGCAAAGAGGTGAACATAGAAGGGAGTTCCCTCAGCCTACCAGTCCTGAAGCTCACTAACAGTGCCAAGACAAATCTGCCTCAGGGCAGCAGGCACTTTTTCAGAAAATTAAAGACTATAACTAAAGAAAAAGAAATATACATTACCTATTGGAATGAAATCACTCAAATTCAACATAAGCTTGAATGAGACACATTTCTGACAATATACAATATACAGACTGAGTGAGCACAGCCTGGCCATAGGGACCGGCCATCACAACATTTTCTAAATAAAATTGGACGTTGAAGTTCAGAGACATAGAAAATATCCCCTATATACTATAAAAAATTATGTGTGGCGTTGGCTGGAAGATATGTGCCCTTCTGTCACAAACTGAGGGACAATCAGTAACATCAGTTTAAGAGTTTAAGAGTCACTATTATTTTATTATTACATTTCGTCATTATTATAATTATTGTTATTATTTGTATTGGTCTTATTACAAGTGTTTATCATTTAACTTATTTTCTTTCTTTCTTTTTTGTTGTAACTGTATTAATTCTGCTGTCTTATGTCTTGTTCCATTGTTAATTGCTTTGGCAATATTGTTATGTGCAGTCATACCAATAAAGCATGATTTAATTTAATTTAATTTAATTTAATTGAGAGAGAACTGTGGCATAGTAGGAAAATATACTGAAAGGAAGAGGGACAGTGTAACACTGAGTATCTATTTCTATTGTACTGTCAATGTTATTTTCCATTGGTATTTATTTAATGATTATATAT
The DNA here is from genome assembly GCA_029706075.1 of Aldrovandia affinis. Taxonomy (NCBI): domain Eukaryota; kingdom Metazoa; phylum Chordata; class Actinopteri; order Notacanthiformes; family Halosauridae; genus Aldrovandia; species Aldrovandia affinis. The sequence goes on along the minus strand of JAINUG010000240.1, from coordinate 459,973 downwards.
CTTTATTTTATTGTGTAACAGGGAGGGAAGGTAGGGCTGGTTATATATATATATATATATTGTACAATGTTATGGCATCACTAGATAACTTTTGTATGGAATGTTTTAAAACATGGATCCTTGAGAGCTCAGGGAGCTTTCAGAGAGGGAGAGAGAAAGGAGAAAGAGAGCAGTAGAGAAGAGAGATGTTGCATAGAGTGAAAGTGGGGATGGTTTCTTCTCCTCTCTTGCTTGGAATATTGGCAGGTAGAAGATTCCGAAGACTAACGGCATGCCCCCCTGTAGAGGCGGAAATCTCTGTGGAGAAAAACTGACACCATGGGCTGGGGGTCCCTTCCATAGAGACATCGGCAACATCACTGACCCCTCCACCCCCACCCCCACCCCAAGGATAAATGCAGACGTATCGAAAATCTGGTCAGTAAATGAGTCCTGCAATGATTTGATTAAAAGACGGTATGGTGAAGTGGGGACAGGAAACATTAGAGGAAAGGAGACATTTATTAAATACAGTGAGTCCAGGGGCAAGAGGGAAAGGAACCGGCTGAAATTCCTCCTCTCACAAAGTACGTGTCCCTCGAAAGATCGACTAATGTTACCATCCTTTCACATAATTTACTTTTAGCTGAGGTCGGCGTGATCACTGGTTTATCTTCTGTGAGATTAGGCCATGAGAGGGATTGTGAGGGCAGGTTGAGCTTTATTGTGAAAGATCATGAGCGCAGGTTGAGCTGGATTGTGAAAGGTCATGAGCACAGGTTGAGCTGGATTGTGAAAGATCATGAGCGCAGGTTGAGCTGGATTGTGAAAGATCATGAGCGCAGGTTGAGCTGGATTGTGAAAGATCATGAGCGCAGGTTGAGCTGGATTGTGAGGGATCGTGTTCCTTGGGGTCCTTGATACAATGCTACTATGGCCAATTATGGGCCACCCGCTGGGACTGCATTTTATGTTCTTATATACACTCTTATCCAGAGCCACTTACAATATGTGCATTAATACATAGTAGGAACAAACATAGGTCGCGCAAGAGATCAGTGGGGTAATACAGCGATAGACATCGTTGTAGGCAGCTGCATACCATACCTGTAACACTGGGAAGGAAAAGGTTAGTAAATGTATTATATATTTGTTTTTATAAATGAGGAGTAAGCAGGGATACATATACAAGAAGTATTGAACAGGTAGGCAGTGGTGATGACAATTGGCTAGATGTACAGAATTCAGTGGTAGTGGAGTCTGAAAAGGTGGGTTTTGAGTGTCTTGCGGAAGATCGCAAGTGATTTTGTGGTCCTGACCGATTGCGGAAGGTCATTCCACCACTGAGGGGTCAGGACAGAGAAGATGCGAGACCGCGAAGAGCAGCTGCCGGGCGCCCCAAGGGATGGGACAGTCAGTTTGCCAGAGGAGGAGGGGTCTGGCTGGGGTGTAAGGTGTGATGAGTATGTGTATGTGACTGCATGCCAATTTGTACTATTAGGATTTGAAAAGTCCTAAAAGTGGACAGGGGACAGTGCCCATTGGAAAGGGAGAAGTGGGAGTACAAACAGGCACTATAAACATGTCCGGTTAAGGAAATTGTCCAGCCAACGATCCATTCTTTAACAGCCCCTCAGAGAGAGGTTGGACCGGTCCGCAATCTAAGTCAGTCCTACTCATCACGTTAAGAGGTCAGTAATTCCCACTGCCCTTCCCAGAAGCCCTTGCAGAGCTCAACCAAGTAGGGCAGCAGGGTGACATCACCTGGTGATGAATCCTCACATCAGCGTTACATACACTGATCTCTATACAGGGCTACAGAGGTCAGCCTCACTCACCAAAATCCACATTATTAAAACACATACACACACATACACTCACACTCATACAAAAACACATACAGACCAGTGGCGGCTGGTGAACTGGAAATAGAGGAGGCTGAAATCTTACATTTTAAACCGACCATTGTTCTCAACTTTCTTTCATTTATTTAGCTTAATTAACAAGCATGCCAATAAATTTAATAATCTGCAGGCAAGTAATCAAAGATTCCTCTTAATTTTTTCGTTCTCTTTCTCTCGCGTTCTCTTTCATTATATTACATTAGAGAATGTAAATTACAATAAGGGGATTATATTGAGTAAAAATCAACGGAATCATTTCAAAGAATAGGCTAAACTTTTAACTGAATTCCCTCTGTTAACTGTATAGCACACTAGCTTTGATAAATGCACAATATAGTCTAGCAAACAAAGTTCAATTTGGTGAAAACTTCTATACTTTTTCATGAGCAGTAAACTGCCTGATTTGCACACATAAGATGAATGGAATTTACAAAGTCAATTTGGAATTTGGAATTAAGAATGAAGACTAGTCTATATGTATCCATAAGTTCATGTATCTGTAGATATAAGAAAATTGGTTACTACATAATTTTGTGTAAAAATTTAATTAAATACAATTAGGAAGCTATACCTACTGATATTGATTGTTCAGCTAATTAATTGCTTGATTGATAATCAATATAAACAGAAAAAGGCTGAGAGTATAAACATTGGTATAAAGGTATGGGTTTTAGCCTCCTTTATTTCAAGCTGACAACAGACACAGACACACACACACACACACACACACACACACACACACACACAAACACACACTTGTATACACTGACACTCATATGAAAAAACACACAGACAAACACATGTATACACAAATTCAAACAAAATACACACATACAAATTCTCACTTTCTCAACACACACACACAGACACATACACACACATACACAGACATGCACACGTATATAGATTCCATGTCTTTTTTTGTGGATTATTACAGTTTTTTTCAATCGCTTTGGCACTAGTTTCAAAACCTTGATGTCATTTTTCAAAACTCTAGACACAAAAATCACAACCAATGATCAAAATGCACATTTTTCAAAACTCTAACACTTTTTCAAATTTCTTGGATACAATACACATAAACCAAAGATCATTTGTTCATTGAACTAAAATCACCTGTTCAAAATGATACAACTTAACATCAAAGTATAACCATTTAAAAATGCAATTCACACATTACATTTGAGATGACTGTCTATTCATTTCATTATAATGATCTAACTATCAATTGATACAACTGCTCAAAATGACAAGTAACTGTTGCATTACTCTTAAAGCATAGTCTTATGGAAACTGAGGAACAATATCCCATGTTCAGATCATGAAAGTTTCAGGATAACGAGATTGATTGACACCACCATTGACACCAATTCGTTACTGATGATTGATTTCACCATGTGGTATGGGTATAAATAAGTGGCATCCACAGCAACATAGTGATACAACATGGAGCAGGCAGGTGGGCACCATAGAGGTCAAGCAAGAGGAGGAAGACGTGGTGGTCAAAGGAATGGCAGGGGACAAGCACCCCTTCTAAGAGGTGGCCATGGGCCCCGTTTGAGAGGTGTGGGGGAACGGGGTCGAGGACAAGGCCACGGACCAAGACAGTGGCAGCAACAGCAAAGAGTCTCCAATGAGATCAGAGTAATGGTTGTAGACCATGTCATAAATCATGGCATGACAATGATTGAGGCCGCTAGAATGATTCAACCAAACCTCAGAAGATCAACCGTGGCCTCAATCATCAGAACTTTCCGCCATGAGAACCGGTAAGTCTTCAGCATGCACTACAGTAAACATTACAGTACTGTAGGCTACTCTTAATTGTCAAATGACTGTACACTGCATGCCAATGTGTAGCACAGAGTAGGTAATGTGACAATTAAAATGTGTTCTACAGTATGATGGCATGTTCTTTCTGTAATTCTCCCTACAGAATTGAGACTAGACCCAATAGTGGAGGCAGAGGCAGACTCCTGACTGACGAACAAGAGCGGGCTGTGGTCAACTTGGTCCGGGCCAGAAATGACATTCGCCTTACAGAAATCAGACAACACATCCTGGACAATGAAGACATCTTCAACAATGTGGAGGCCATAAGTTGCCTTGCGTTCTGAAAAGGCACCAGGTGTCCCTAAAACAGTTGTACCGTGTGCCTTTTGAGAGAAATGCAGACAGAGTGAAGCACCTGAGGATTGAGTATGTTCAGGTATGTTCAGTTTCATGATGCCTGTTTGTGAAAAATTCCCCATCATTGTACTGTAATCAATAATTCTCTTTCCAACATGTCTTTTTACATAGAGGGTGAGGGCCCTGGATGCTGATGAAAACCATCACAAATTAGTTTTTGTGGATGAGGCAGGCTTCAACCTGGCCAAGACAAGGAGGAGAGCTCGGAATTTCATTGGCCAGCGGGCAACCATCCAAGTACCCGGACAACATGGGGCCAACATCAGTATGTGTGCGGCTATATCAGAAGATGGTGTGGTGGGGCACAGACCGCGTATTGGCGCATACAATGCAGAGCTCCTTGTTGCCTTCCTTGATGAGCTAACTCTAGTCTGTAGAGCTGTTGGTGTGATATATGTCATTGTGTGGGACAATGTCAGGTTCCACCATGCTGAATGATGAGTGATTGATCCTTTGTTTTGCTTTTTTTTCTTAGCCAGGTGAGGAACACTGCAGTTTGTTTTGCAGGACTCTTTTTTAGCTAATTTTTGCTTTCATTCAAAGGGAACCTATGTTGTCATTTACAGTTTGTATTCATCAATACATTTCAGATTTGTTCAATGATTCCACTGCGTCTGTGGTATTCTCTCTACTAGTCCTTTTACAGTGACATTATGTGTAGCACATGATGAAACATGTATCACATATTTTGTACTACAATATTTAGTTTTTTTCAATTGCTAACAAGCATCGGTCAATACTGAAGCCACTTTTTCAAAACTCTTCATACAGTCTGCATTACCAACATGCATCTTGGCCAAACAGTTAATCTCACTTCCAAAACTCACTCAAACCACCAAAACGCTTCATACATGTCTCAAAATAAGCTCGTTTGACTATAAAACTGGCAACAATTTTCACTCAGAAAGCATACATTGTCACTCATAATACACTGACCTAAAAAACACTAACAACAGGGAGCATTACATAAATGATTAACTTTTATCTTTGAAGTTTGAATGATTTTTCACATAAATCAGTATTTCATTATAGAATACGAATAACACCTTTTCACTTTATTGACTGTACTAAAGTATATGTAACAAGAATGAATCAGAAATGCAGCAATTTGCTTCAATATCCTTAATTTTATCTATATCTTTGCATATAGTAATTTAGTTGAAAAATAAAAAAAAAAACCAACCTGAAATTCCAGGGCTGCAATACAGTAATAATCACACAAAAACAACATGTATAGTATAATCACTCATACTGTACAGTACTGTGAGGGTTCTAGTTCCTCTCTCCTGCATTTGGCCACAAGTTCTCATCAACATCACATCTTATGTCTTCTCTGGCAATGCATCTTGGAAAGTATCTTCTGGAATGTCTAATCCAACCCTGGCAGTCTTCAGGGAAATGTCTCCACACCCTGCATTCATGGCATCCAGTAAGGACATCTGGTCATGTGGACAGTGGTCATACACCTTCCACCTCCACGCAGAGAAAACCTCCTCTATAGGGTTTAGGAAGGGGGAGTATGGAGGCAGGAATAGTCCTGGGATATGCAGCAAACCAGTCTGCAGCAGAGTGGTGGAATGCCACATTATCCCACACAACAATGAAGGTAGGGGAGTTTGCTGCCCCTCTCTACTCCACTGGCACAAGTCCATTATGTAGGTTATCCAGAAAAGAAATGAGCCTCTCTGTAATGTAGGGGGAAAAGAGTGGTTTGTGTAACAGCAAACCATCATTGGACAGTGTGTCATGTCTCGTGTTCATGTTCCCCATAATTAGGTGTTTGTAGTTTATTCCGTGTTTTCACTTTCACTTACCTGTTTCCAGTCTTGTCATTGTATTATCGTTTTCACCTGTTCCTCATGTGTCTGATTGCAGTTAGCTGCATTCATGTTAATTCCTGATTGTTTCTTGTTATGTCTGATGTATTTAGCTGTGTATTTTCCCATGTTCGTTACCAGATTGTCTCGTCATTGTATTATCGTTTTCACCTGTTCCTCGTGTGTCTGATTGCAGTCTCCGGTGGCAGCTGCATTCGTGTTAATTCCTGATTGTTTCTCATTATGTCTAAATGTATATAAGCTGTGCGTTTTCCCATGTTCATTGCCAGATTGTCTTGTGCTTTGCTTATGCCTACACAACTCTCCAGTGTTTTCTCTGTTTACGCGTGTTTTGTTTCATCATGTTTTGTTTCATCATGTTTTGTTTCATCATGTTTTGTTTCATCATGTTTTGTTTCATCCCCCGACCCACCTGTTCGTGCTCCTTGTGGTTCTAGTCCCGCTCCTCTCTGTGCTCCCTGGGCTGATTTCCCATTATCGACCTCCGCCTGCCCATTGACTACGCCTTGCCTGCCTCTGACACAACTGAAGCCTGGAACGAACTTTGCCTGTCCCCGACCACTCTTGGATCCCTGTATTGCCCTGATTGCTCCTGTGTGACCATTGCCTGTTTATGCAATAAAATACATTATTGCATTTCTGGGTCCGCGCCTGGTTTTCCGACACCGTTCCTGACACAGTGCTGCACACATTGTGATGTTAGCTCCATCATTCTGTTTTTAATGTGTTAACAGTTTTGAAAACCATGTGTTAGCATTTGAAAAATGTGCTGCAGATATATAGTGTTTTCGGGGTGGTGGAGTATGAATGAGAAAAGAGTTCATGGATTTGGGAAAATGTGGTCATTGAATGCATTTTGTGTGAAAGCAATGAAAAATGATTCACAGTTTGGTCTTCACACAGCCAAATTTGCTGACTGTGAAGAGTTTTGACAATGTGACTTCAGTTTTGACCAATGCATGTTAGCAATTGAAAAAAACTGTAATGGTTGTATGAACAACTTAACAGTGAAACTATCTTTATCTTGTGTGTGGGTGATCTAAAGAAATGTCCCTATGGTATTTCATGATAAATGAGTTGTTAGAACCAATGATTCTGTGAGTGCAAGGTTTCTTTAAAGATATGAATACACAATGCAATGTTTTGAAAGTTGGACAGCCTGTATTACAAGTGGTGACCGTTTTGATAGAGTTTTGAACCAATCAAGGTTCTGAAACTAGTGCCAAAGCGATTTTAAAAAAACTATTTATTTCCATAAATATCTATATTTGTCTATATTCAGCCAGGGCACTGGATATGAATAGTCGATATCTTTGTCCCTACATGTTGGAAAGACCTAACCTCACCCTTGAAAAGGGGCCATCTCCCCCTGACCTCACAGGTTGGTTCCAAACTGTTCCAAAGGACACCATCTGCTACAAATGCAGTCTGACCACATGACTGCAGCCTAACAGTTAGACCATTATCAGAAAGAGGAAAATCATGTTGTTGTTCTCTCCTGCTCGCCTCTTCTCTCTTCGTTTTATTTTCTCTTTGTAATTGTCCATCTGTGAGTGTGCGCAGTGCACTGGTTAAGTGGATATACACTGATCCTAGGATAGGGGTGTATTCTACCAAATTGCTCCATTTCCTCAAATGAATTCCTATTGATTCTCAGAATGCATCTCTTCAAAACAGATAATCTTCTACTGCCCCTTACCTCTGCCAGTCACCACTTAAACATTATTACCCAGCAGTCAATACTGCAGCTGGCCTCTCTCTGCTGCAGTTAACCCCCGAGTCACCGGCCTGCCAGGCCACAGAGATTTTACTCTTTGATTGCAATTGTGTCTTTCATTTCTGAGTCAGACTCAGTGCCCACTGAACAGAGACACTTTTCAGCATATTGTACAACATGGCAAGGTTTCGATTCAGAAACAGAAAACCTTGCTGGACCCTGAGAAATCCCATACATGCCTTTCTGTTCAACTACCCACCTCCCCTCCCTATTCAACAGCCTACACCCCAACCAGCCGTCATCCTGTTCTTTAATCATGACGGACTCTCACTGCAGGCTCCTGCAGAGTAATGGGTCACTTGGACACGGCTCAAATTAAAAAGGCATTCCACAACTCTCCATCAGATCCAATCGAGTTTTACATTGCTATAAGATGTCTCTTGCATTGGGATTAATATTTATTTATGCTGTAATAAAAAACATGACTGCATTGGTTCCTGTAATCATAGAATCATTGGCATAATGTATTGGTATACTGTTATTATTCAGCCGATAATCTTCTGAGGCATGCCACAACTGTACTGTACCAAAACTACACCGTGTATCCACTGGACCACACCAGCACTGTACCGTATATCAACAGCACTGTACTGCAGCACAACTACACCATATATCAACTTTACTGTACCACACCAGCACCATAGATCAACTAGATCACCACAACTGCACCGTATATCAACACTGCACCTCAACTGCACTTTATCTCAAATGCAGTCAAATGTTGCCAGTGTAGCAGTCATCAGAACCTCTCAGGTTAATGCACCATCAATGCAAAATGTCACGCTAGTTGTTGGTTAAAGCTGGTGAATATGACTCTTACTAGTGTATTGTGCTTTGGAAGCAAAAAGTAGCAGGCTAAATTATACAATTCAACATGGAGACCCTGTCCAGAGTGGATCTGTTCTGTTTGTTCTAAACGGAATTCTCTGGCGATTTTCCTTTGTTCCAGCCCTTTACAACTAGGTTTACGTCAGGTTAGTTCTGCCATCATCCAATACGGGAAAAAGTAGATTTGTTCCTTATGTTTATCATTGGTTGCCATTAGAGAACTGAGGGAAAATGTTCCACTTTTTTCATTAACTATTTTTTTAACAAGGTTTATTCCCCTCAAGAACAAATCACTTGTATGATACCATATGGAGTGTACAATACCATACTATACCTATAACTATGGGGCGTATGGCACCATGCTATATACTGGAACTGTATAGACTGTTTAGTACCGTAATGGGATGCCACCAGGACATCTCATTGGCTGCTCAAGGCTGTAATAGATAAACAACACAGGTAATAAGCTATATTGCTTGCTCATAAAATGGGAAAATTATGTTATTTTATACTAATACAATTGCTCATAGAAAAATATTTTTTTCCACAAAAGATATGTGTAACAATTATTCACACCCGTTTTCAGTACTTGCTCCCTCCCCTCACAAGGATAACACTACTGAGTTGTCTTCAATACTGTTTTATGAGATTGGTGAACACATTGGGGGGAGATCTTTGACCATTTCTGCAGCAATTTAATTCATATATTAGAATATCATTTTCCCATTTTTTGAGCATGCAATACTTTACTTGTATTATTTTATACAGCCTTTTTTGTTCATCTTTACTAAGGGTGTGAATAATTTTGGAGTTGACTGTAGTTGATATAAGATTCATTGCTTTTATGAAATGTGCCCTTCAAGGCATTCAAGTGTTATATCCAATCAAATTTGATGTATAGATTATATGTCTGCTGAGAGAATCTGTTCTTTCTTTACCTCAACAAGTAAATTACAGGAATCCATCTGAATGGATACAGTGTGTACAACACACCTATAATATATCAAAGCCAAAACCAAAATTAGAAAAGATTTCACTGGCAGGATCATACGTTTAAAATCTTTTGTACTCCAAATGTCCTGAGGTCTCTACCTCAGCCATTTCAATAAAAGTTCAAATTTGCCAAGGGTGTGTCTCTGTGTGTCTGCAATTCAGACAGGACTCAGCACAGCCTTTTGCTGTTTGACACAATGACAGCCCAAGTGCACCTATGACAAATGGCAAACTGGGCACCTCCAATGTGTCTTTTAGAAACCGGGCTGCGCCCCAAGAGAGGTCCTACTGCTGTACACTGCAAGTAATTTCCATAACAACAGAGAACTGGTCCATCTAACCAAAATTCCAAATAGCACAGTGCAGTACCCATACACATACATACACGCACATGCACACACATAGGACTACACACACACATACACATATGCATGCAAACACATACACACACGCCCCGTCCACGTACACCTGGCACTGGGTTGTAACTATATAAACACCACACCCTGATGTACTGCTACTCTGCATTCTACCTAGAACAATGGGAAGGGAGCCAAGTCAGTGACACGTCAGACAAGACCGATTGGGACTAGCTCTTGGAATAAGTACTGATCCAGGATCAGCCAGCCTAACTCCAAAAATTGCTCTACCCCAAACAGAACAGGGCCAGCAAGTTCTGCATTGTGTATCATCCAAGAATTTTAATCATGGTTGTGAATAAAAGTGCCGCCGTATCTCATTTTATTGACATAGCTGGCTATTATTTGCTTCCCAGGCCCTTGGAATGCAGTGGTAGGATGAATGTAGATTTTTAATTGCAACTGAAATGTGTCTGTGTGTGTGTGTGGGGGTGGGGGGTGCACTTATGATCTCCCTCGATTATGGTACCACTTTTAAGCTTTATCAAGACATTTAATTTTCAATCCCAGGCAAGAGGTCAGTATCCCACATACATTTTAACACATTCAAAGTGAGTCTCAATGCCTGCAAGTACTAAGATGACCATGGCTTCATCAGGCAAATATGTTAAAGGTGATTGGATAATGCTCTGGTTAAAGGTGATTGGACAATGGAATGGAAACGCAAGTCATCACCATGGTAAAAAGGGTGTCAGCCGGGTAAACTAATCGCGAAGCTGGCTGGTTTCTCGTGAGAAAGCCTCACTGACGTGACACCGGGCTCTCAGGTTTCATGGTTACTCAGGTGGGATGGGCGAGGCCACCTGCCTGGGTGTGTCAAAGACTTAGGTAAAACCCTCCCTCATAAAATTGGGAATAATTATCTGTACTTATTACAGATTGCTTGAAAATACCAGAAAATAAATTGCTTGGTTGTTAATCAAGGAAAATAAACTGAAACAGGTGGTGAGTAATAATGGTTTGAAGGGAAGGTTTCGGTCTCCTGTTTCCAGTTCACTAGCCGCCACTGCTTCGCACACACCTGTGTGACAGAGGCCAGAACTGTGCACCAACTGTGCATTGAGAGAGGGATTCAGGGATTTCTTCATTGCATCAAGTCTGGCGGTGATGGTCAAACTTGCTCTTCTGATCATATTTTTTGTCATGATGATAGCAAGACCTTCCACTTGACTGGGATGTTTGATATACTATTTTAATCACATGAACAGGCAATAGCTCACACCTTTTCAGATTTAAAGATAGGCCCGAGGCTTCAGAAAAAACTAATTTTTTCAATGGCTTTTTCTATCATAGTATCATCCTTTAAAAAAGAGCTGTCATCAGCATATTGGCTTATAATGAATTGTTTCTCCAAAATATCAATACCTTGCAAATCAGGATATTTTTTAATTAAAATTGTTAAGTTCTGCAGCTAAAATGAATAATAAAGGGGATAACAGACAGCCTTGACAAATTCCATGTAAAATTTGAAATCGAGGGGAAGATCCAGAATGGAGAGACACAACAGCTAATGTCATTATAAAACATCTTAATGACATCGCAGAAATGACTCACAAAGCAAAATAATTTCAATGATTCTAATAAAAAAGGTGTTAAAAAGTGTCAAATGTTTTTTTTAAATCCAGAAATAAAACAAAACTGTCTTGTTCTATCAAAGAGTTATAATCACGCATGTCCAAAATTAAACAAGTATGTTTGTGGATATTTCTACCTTTAATAATGGCTGACTGAGTCTCATCAGTTACCTTACTCAGGCCTTTTTAAGAAAAGTAATTTATAACTCGCATCCGAAAAGCATGATTAGCCTCCAATTATCAATTAATAATAAATCTTTATTAGGCTTCATTGGACAATTTCAATATGGCCTCCTCCAACTCTGATATACTGTAGATATGTCGGCCTCTGTGAGTGTTTTAAAATCATAATACATTTTTGGTACTGTATCCACAATCATGTCAAAACAGTTATCACTGAAGCTCCTGCCAAATGTGCCCCAACAATCACCCCTCTTTCAAAGTAACTGAGACATTTTCTTCTAGCCATGGTAGCCAAACATTTTTTTAAAATATTTATTATTAAATATTTTATATTTTACAAAAAACAATTGGGGCAAAATGTATGTATTTGCTCAGTGGATACTTCCTTGGGTTTCATGGTGACTGATCTTTTACACACTTTATTTTCAGTCCCCTACCTGGGAATCAAACCTGCAAGCCCAGCTCCTACAGCACTATTCCATTAACCCTTGCAGTCTTTTATCTTATGAGCATACCAGCATCATCTGAAAAACAGGGGCGTGAAAAAGGCCCCTGCTGTAGATGCTGGCGGAATTCAGATTTTAAGATCTACTTCCTTCTCTGTGGTTTCAGCAATGCAAGGAATGAGGGCTGAATCAGCCAGCTGGTGGAAGTGTTGTCTGTGTCTCCAGCTGCTCACATGTGTCTGTGGAGGAACCTCCACGTGTAACTGTTCCTGAGAGTATAAAGAAGCCTTTACCTGTATGGGTTTCCCCTTGAAAATGTATATTCCACATAAAATACTAACCCTGTAACACAATGCTGAAAGGGGAATGCTGTTTGACATTTATAACCAATAATCAATGTAAAAAATAAAAATAAAAATGTATGTAAAAATGCAATCACATCACAAATCACAAAATGTAATCTTGACCTGATAAAGAAATAAGTTCCATTGTCATTTCCACATTTACTGTGGTTGATTTGGATGATGGAGAACTTCTGATTACTAACAACTGACAAAACCACAACACCATTGCCAATTAAATACCTGGTTAAAAGCAGGTACCTGCATTCAGCAGATGTTTACTGGCCTTGCCTTGAGGTGAACTACAAACCTTATCCCTCTGTAAGTCTCATTTGATTTTGTACTGGAGCTGTTTATGTGTTTATTTAAAATCTCTTTTTGTGTAGCTATAGATTGCAATTATTCTTCATTAATAGGATGACAGCCAGCTATCTTGCTAAAGTGAGATGAATGATCACATTTACCTTCTGAGTACTGGCAGAATGATTATGTTTACCTTGAGTAACTTGACACCGGTCGCCATGGTGAAAACACACTCCTGCAATCAGTAAAAATGTTCTCCCTCACATAATAATTTTATCTGACAGCCCCACCCTGTCAATACAATCCCATATATCTCCTTTCACTGTATACATAGCAGAGAAGTTTGTAGCCATTGTCTTCAACCACAATCACTGGAATGTGTTTCGGTTACACAGAGATCAGCAACAAAACATTAGCCAAATTCCAATGGCAAATGCCAATCATGTTGTATTTGTGTGAAGATATGCGTGAGAAACACATGGAATCCACTGCACACTTAATGAAGTGTATCCTTCAGACACTAATACTACTAATAATTTTCATTATTACAGCATGTACATAAATGAAACATACTGTAACACACACAGTACTTATCAGAGGATAATGAATGCAATAACCAAAAAAAGGACCTTTGCAAAAATATTTTTTATGACATGCTTAAATAAATAGGTTTAACCCTGTATTGTTTTTAGAAGGTAAATGACAACAGAACAACTGAATTTCACACAATGTGAAGGAGGACATTTAAAAACGTTGAATAACAACATTTCTTCTTTTTTTTTCTTATTTTATGGCACAGCAGTTAATTCAGACTTCTGTGTGCTTCACCAGCAGTGCTAACCCAGAACATGGACTCCCCAAAGATGTAGCACGCCACAATAGAAACCTATGATGTTCACCCAAAATCAATGTAAGTATAATTTTTCTCCTTTCAATACAACGTACTAGGCATCCAAAGAAGTGCTTTTTTTAAGCAAATTTGCTGTACAAATTTACAGGAACAGCAAATCCACCAATGGCTAGCATTGTCAGCATGGGAGTACATAAAAACATAAGGATACATAATGATGAGAACAGGCCGTTTTGGCCCATCTAGGCTTTTAATTTCCTAATCTATCCAGTACTGCATCAAGCCTGGACTTGAATACCCCAAGTGCTTCTGCCTCCACTACATGACCTGACAAGCTGTTCCATACATTGACAACTCTAAAAAAATAGATACCTTGATATGCATGTGGAATTTGCCTTTAACTAATTTCCATCTGTGCCTTCTTGTTCTGCTAACCAAATTCATCTTAAAAAATATTTTGTAGTTCACTTTGTTAAGCCCTTTTATGAATTTAAAAATGATAATAAAATCCCCCGTAGGTCTCCTTTTGCTTTCTTGTAATGTGGTGCCCAGAACTGCACAGTACTCTAAGTGAGGTCTGACGAAGACATTATATAACATTAATATAACCTCCTTTGATTTATACTCAATACTGTTTTCTATACATCCCAGCATCCTGTTGGCCTTTTTCACTGCTACAGCAAACTGCTTAGATGCAGACAGACTTTGATCAACTACAATTCCTAAGTCTTTTTCTTCTTGAACACATTCTAATTTTTCCCCTCCCATAAAATAGTCCTGTCTGATAGTTTTATTTCCCACCTGCATAACTTTACATTTAGCAACATTTAATGTCATCTGCCATGTTTCTGCCCATTTCTGGATTTTGTTTAAATAATTTTGGATTACCTTAGTCACTTCCAAACTGTTTGCTAAACCCCTACAGTTTTGTATCATCTGCAAATTTAACTATTTTTCTACTCGTATTCCTATCAAGATCATGTACACTACCGGTCAAAAGTTTTAGAAAAACCCAATTTTCCAGTTTTTACTGAAATTTAAGCAGTTCAAGTCCAGTGAATAACCTGAAATGGTACGGAGGTAAGCGGTAAACTGCCAGAGGTTAAAAGAAACGTTTAGGTTACCAAAAACTGAAAAATAATGTAAATTTTAGTTTCCTACACCATCAAAAGGCACTTGGAAACTGGGGGAAACTTTGACAGGAAGAGGTCTGGCAGACCCAAAGTCACAACAAAATCAGAAGACACGTTTCTGAGAGTCAACAGCTTGCATGATAGGCGGCTCACAGGACAACACTGGTCGAAGTAAGAAAGCCTCAGTTTCAATGTGAAGAGAAGACTTCGGGCTACAGGTTTGACAGATCGAGTGGCAGTAAGAAAGCCATTACTAAGATGGCAAAATAAGAAAAAGAGGCTTGCCTGGGCCATGAAGCACCGCCAGTGGACTACTGAAGACTGGAAGAGGGTCTTATGGACCGATGAATACAAATTTTAAATCTTGAAATTTCGAAAGGTTTTTGTAGGCCGTCGAGTAGGTGAAAGGATGGTTCCTCAGTGTGTGACACTAACTGTCAAACATGGAGGAGGAAGTGTGATGGGTCTGGGGCTCTTTTTCTGGACCCAGAGTCGGCGACTTGCACAGAGTGACTGTTAACTCACGTTAACCTATTACTTGTTCTCTGAAAAGGGCCTTTTTTAATAACTGAAATTTACATTATTTTTCTGTTTTTGGTAACCTAAACTTTTTTTAACCTCTGGCAGTTTACGGCTTATCTTTGTACCATTTCAGGTTATTCACTGGACTTAAATTTCGGTAAAAATTATGCCAATTATGAACCCACTCTGAAACAACAATGAATTGATTTTGACAATAAGTCTCTTGTGTGTTACCTTGTCAAATGCTTTTTGAAAGTCCAAATATATAATATCACAAGCCTAGTTCAAGTCAAAACACCTTGTAGCTTCCTCAAATAAGTCCAGGAGGTTTGTTAGGCATGACCCCCAACCCCCTGTTCCTAATAATGCATTCCAGTATTTTACATGAGATGCAGATTAAACTGACAGGCCTATAGTTCCCTGGGTAAGTATGGTCCCTTTTCTTATATATTGGAATTATACTACCTTGCTTTCAGTCAACTGGTATTTCTCCAGTGGGATTGTATTAAAATATGTGTCAATGGTTTATAAATAAGTTCCTTGAGTACTCTAGGATATAGACAATCGGGGCCTGCTGCCTTATTTCTCTTAGAATTTTGTAGTTTTTCTAGTCCTTCTCTATCACTTATCTCAATGTCCTCTAAAACATTATGTACATTGGCTGTACTTTTAGCCATATTTATAACCTCTTCTCTGGTAAAGCTCTCAACACAGTAACTGTTTAGTGTGTTAGCAATATCCTTATTACTATAAAGCAAAGCTCCTTCCCTATTCTTAATGCACATAATCTCTTCATTAACTTTCCCTTTTCTACTGCAATATTGAAAAACTGCTTAGGATTACTTTTTGCATCTAGAGATATTTTAACTTCAAAGTTCCTTTTAGGTGCCCTTTTTTTCTTTTTAGCTGTAGCCCGCATCTTACAATAATCTACATTGTTCATCTCCAAACTGTCTTTTTTATATAGTTTGTGCAGTCTATTCTTTTGTCTCAAAACCTCCCATGAAAATGTATTCATCCACTGTGGAGACAGTTTTTTCACCTTATTTCTTCTTAATTTTGGGAAGAATTTATACTGTGAATCAACAATACCTCTTTTAAATGTACTACATTTTTTGTTCACAGTTTTGCAATCTATAAGTTTACCCAATCTACTTAAATTCTCTCTCATTTTATTAAAGTCAGCTAATTTGAAGTAAAAAATTCTAGAGTTAGAGGAGGTTGTCTTCATTTGCCACAAAATATCAAAAGTGACTGCACTAGTTGTACCTAGCTGCAAATTCTGTCAGGATTATAACACAAACCCAGATCCAGAAATGATTCCCCTCTCATAGACTGAGCACCACACTGCACCAAAAAGCAGTCATTAACCACATCTAAAAACTCCTCTTCACATTTATCCTGGCCTGACACTACTTCCCAATTAATATAAGGGGTAATTGAAGTCGCCCATTATTAATGTCTCTTCTTCCTGACAGGCTCTACAAGGCTCTACACTCTACAAGGCGACAGTGGTAACAGACAAAAGCCTCCTGGAAGTCTTCCTCCAGAAAAGCAATCATTGGCAGTGACATGGGAGGGCGAACCTCCTCCTTCGAGACGGACTCTGAGCCGTCAACCGTGATTTCAATCCCCACAGGGAAGCCTTCTGTACACGAGGCTTCCCTCCCCCCTACCTGGGGCGGACAGCCAATCGCTGGGAGATCATTGTAGCATGCAATTTTGAGCATGCTAACTGCGGGTACATAGACATAGACATGTTCATGTAGACATGTTCATGTAGAATTCACTGGAAACTCTTCTTTGGATGCGTGGCACATTGTATCGAAAGGGGAAAAAATTATATTTCATAATAGATTTTGCACAAACTATCACTGTAAAATAATGGCTTGTAACAGTACACCATGATTAAACATTTACATTTGTTGTTTAAGTGACTCTAGCCTAACTTGCAGAAGATCTAGCTGAGCTGAGGTTGGGTACTTTGTTCTTCATGGTTTGAATTGGCCAGTCTTTGAATTTCCATGTGTGTCAGTTTTGAGAAATGTTACAATGTTTACTCAGAATATCTATCGTATCTGAGTATCTGTTATAATACCTATACAAACGATGGTCTGACAATATCATGCATCAGGCTCTTTTGGAAATGTAGGAATCATACCTGGGCTTCAGACTGTTTGGATCTTTACAGTCCGGTGTCTGTCTTCTACAGGAGCAGGCAGAAACTGCTAGTCCAAACTCGAATTAACAGTTAATTATGGAAGCAATTTGGGAGGAGTGCCTCAGAAGCACTACAGCAGCATCTTACCAAGCATTTCAGTCCACAAACTACCTTTGCTTGAAAGTGTACTTCCCTGAACACTACACCACACTCCACTTGCCCACCTGCTGCCCCCCGACAAGGCATAAATAAATAAACAACAACAGAATAGCACACAGTACAGGGACACGTAAGGCTAAAACCAGAGTACAATTTCTCAAAAAGAAATTCACTTGCAAGTGAGATCATTTCATGTGGCAAGCAGCATTAACACTAACAGCATAGACACTAGCTGCAGCTGTGCTCTGGTAGCAAAAGAGTAATGCACAACACAAGACACAGCAGTGATCCCCCATCCACACCCTGAATGTGGTCCTTATTCCCAGCATCACTGGCGCAGCATTGGGACTATTCTGGTTGCCCTTTCTAGAGCGCAGTCTCCCTCTCACCCCCGTCAGTACTCAGGTAGTACTCGTCATCTGTGGTAGTGTCTGAGTCAGACTCCTCGAATACAGAAAGGCTGGACCTGTAGCCCATGGAGGGCAGGCGTCCCCTAGGGGAGGTTCTGTCCTGGGACGTCCAGCTGGTGGTGGAGGAGGAACTGATGTGTTGGGTTGGCCGGGGGGACCCTGGAGGGGTTGGCAGAGGAGTCGGGGGCAGCTCTGGCCAGTGCGGGGCCCAGATCTTCTGTAGGAAAGCATTTTGGTCCAGGCTGCAGGAAAAGCGCCCCAGCTGGCTACTACCAGAGTCCCCAAGGCCCCCCGCTGTCGCCACATCAACAGACGTGGTCCTGAGGTCGTGGGCACTGCCCATCCTGGGGCCCGTGGAGATGCGGCTGCACCCAGAGGGGCGGCTGGCATGCACGCTGCTCACAGAGAAGGAACGGCCATGCCGCAGACTGAAGACCCCACAGGGGGAGGGGCTACGTAAGGTTACCTGTTGGGCAGCCTTCAGGCTCCTGGCACTGTTGTTATGGGCAACGATGGCCCTCACATCCTTGGGCTCACAGAAGGACGTGGACCTATTCCTCCCAGTCCTCGGGCCTGCGGTGCCGGCGCCATAGAAGACGTTGTCATTCTCTGCATCCTCTGGATCAAAGTCGAAGGGGAACTGGCTGGCCCCCCGCCTCCTGAGTCTGCCAGGTACAGTTGCGTACCTGTCAGAAGAGAAGCATCTTTCATGAGTTCATGATTATGGTTATTATATTACATTTTACACAAATTACTGTCATTAGAAATAGATGACTGACAAACTTGGGATTGAAGGTGTCCACAAATATATATATTTTTTTAAATATATATTTAAACTGAGGCTCAGATATCACTCATGGTAGCATTTCCAGTGGATTTACATCCAGCTCTCCAGAGATGTAACACAATCTTATGTTTTCTTTTGTATGAAGCACAGCCAACAATATTGCAATCGTGGGCTCTTTGTTTCGGAACATTTCAAACATTTAAAATGTTTAGCCGCTATAAAGTTTAACTTTTGAAGATTAGATTACTTAAATTGTAAGCGGGCCCAAGTATTTGAAAGGAGCATTTGAATATACTTTTGAAGGGATTAGCCTATCCAAATGAGCAATGTTATAAATGTCAGGAATATGGTACATTATGAACATCAAATGATTATGATGAATCATGTGTTTGAGGCTATTGTTAATATTAGTGTTATTAGATGGATTTGGATGTAGTTTAGGATAGAAACAATACTACTATTTCTTAGTTTATCATATAACTTACATAATGTTTCCCTGCCAAACCCTTGATTTTTACTCCTACAATGTTTTTGTTTATTGCTATAATGTCAATGACTAATATCAATTGTCTACACTTTTGTTTTCCAAAATGAATACATTGCTACTGTATTATTATTTTATTGTATATACAATGAATGAATAAAAGGAGAGAGAAGCATCCTCATTCTGCAGGTGAGTGGTACCTTGGGTGGGCTTTGTTTCCATTGTCATCCCTCAGATTGCGCCAACCGCCATCAATGGCATGCGCATCAAGCCACACGTGATCAAGCTGGGCACTTTCCGTGGGTAGACGCATAACCTGGGTATCGCTGTACTGGCGTCCAAGTTCGCCACTCTTTGTTTTGTTGTCATGGTCCAAGGGCCTTAGCACCCCTGCTCCTTGCCACCCACCTGGTCCCCCAGCTCTGTCACCTTTGACCACATGGCTAGGCCCACCAATCTCAAAAGGCAGTGTCTTCTTGCTCTTTTTTCTTGTGTTCAGAAACTCATCCTCAAAGTACTTGGAGCTGAAGGTCATTTTGATTTGACTCAGCCCCTGGTCTACTTTATAGCCACCCTTGTGGCCATCTCCTGCCACTGAGGCTTTGCCAGTTCTGTTTGGCATGGGGGCTGTAAATTTGACTGCTACACCAGGAACAGGCGAGCCGAGTTTGTCCTGCCCCCTCCTGAAAATGAATGGGCTTCTCTTAGCATACTGGTGCTTCAAGGACACTGCTGGAATGTGCTCCTCCATCACTGAGTCACACTCTTTATTACACACAATTCCCTTTGGCTTGGCAACGAAGGCATCTGCACCCCTGTCAGTGGGAATGGAGTATGTGGGTGGCTGGGGACTGTGCATGTAGGTCTGCAAGCTTCCACCAATCCCTGCACTGCCCTGATTGGTTGGAGAGTCTCTGCTGCTGGTAAGCAATTGGCTGAAATGGTCAGCACTGATCAGGCTCTGGGGAGGAGACATTTGGAGCTGTGGCAACTGCGAGGCACCGAGACTGCCTGCCCCCATCCCTGTGTCGAGGCCCACACCTGAGGCAGGGGGCTGAAAGTTGGTCTCAGGCGTGGAGGAAAACGTGCTCCGGGATATCCTACGATAGGTGGGGACATCACCCTGTAGCTGGTCTCCCACATCCTGCAGGTTTTCTGGAATGCTGACCCACTCAGGAAGAGAAGTGCCCTTCATGTCAGATCGTGGCTCAGGCGGGTAGGGACTGGTGAGGTCGCCAGTGTCCATGGGAAGGACCCACAACCTGTCATGTGACCTGGGCCTATTGGAGGGGGGGTGAATAGAGGATGGTGATTCAGTGTCCCTGCTGTACAGCGGGCAGGTGGCACTGAGGGTGGAGACAGGGGTGGCCCATAGCGGGGACAGATTAGAGGTGTTTCGCAGGGGGGACTGGCTCTGGAGTTTCACTGAACATGGGTCCTCTGCATTGTCCAATGTGAACCTGGAGGCAGTGTCCTGACCCCAGGAAAAATGGCATCTCGAGGGGATCAGGGTCTGGTCTGGGTCTGGAGAGGGTTTTGGGTCTCTGCCCTTGGTGAGCCTTTCGCATGGGCCAGCTTTTCTGAGAGAGGAGAAAATAGTGGGTGCCTCCATGGTGTGGGGCAGCCTGCCCAATGACGGGCAATGAGTTGGTGAATTCCCACGTGGGAGTTCAGACCTACCCCTCCCCTCACCTGCTGCACTCTCTTGCTGTACATGTAGGGGGGTAGTCCCCTCCTTGTGGGAGGGGGTCAAGCGGTTTGTGTTGGTTCTTTCAGGTTCTTTCAGGTTTCTTTCAGGACTCCTGGAGCTGTTCAGGGCGGAGAGGGTGTAGGGGGGGGCGCTGATGTTTTTTGGACTGATGGATGTGTTTGGACTGTTAATAGTGTATGGGTTGTTGAGATTTTTGTAGTGGTTTGGGCTGTTGACAGTGCTGAGGATGTTGGGACTAATGGTGGTGTTGAGGCATACAGGGATGTTGGTGGCAATGTTGGTATTAGGACTTACAGGGGTGTTCGGACTGATGGGAGAGTTGGGGCTTTTGAGGGTGTTAAATGTGTTGACTTTGGGACCTATAGAGGTGTTGGGACTGTTGATAGCATAGGGGTTGTTGAGATTTGTATGACTGTTAACGGTGTTTGGGCTTATGGTAGTATTGGAGCTATTGAGGGTGTTAGTTTTGACAGAATTATAGGTATTCAGATCATTGAGGTTGCTGTTGTGGGTGCTGTGACTGTTAAGGTTGTGGTTTAGGCTGATAATGGTGTTACTGGTGCTGGTCACAGTGTTGCTGGAGCTGATTATGTTGTGGTTGGTGGCAGTCACGGTGTTAGGGGAGCTGAATAGGATGTTGCTGGGGGTGATGTGATCGTTATTCTGCTGGCCACGTTTCCTACAGGCGGAAGAGTGGAGGGTGTTTCTGCGCATCAGTGACTGGGCATTTAGGAAGTCCAGCCAGTCTGTCAGTTCCCTGCGGCCATTCCTCCCTGGGGAGGGGGGCAGCTGCCCTTCTCTGATGGACGTGGCCCTGCTACGGTCAATGGACAGCCCAGATCTCTCCAGAGTGACACTCCTGGGGGCAGACAGGACAGGGCTGGCTGGGGAGGGTGGAGGCGTTTCCATTAGGGGTGGGCCATCACAGGGGCTCCCCCTGGTGGAACCGAGGCGTCTCAATGACAGGAGCAGGCTACTGGTGATGGGCTTGGAGCTCAGAGGAGAGGATGTGTCTCCGAAGTGGGGGTTCGGGGACTGAGGGGAGCCTGCCTGAGATAGCCTCCGGTAACCATGGTGATCCAGCAGGTGTGAGGAGGCTGGAGATGGGGTCTCAGGTGGGGTGTGGGGGAGGATCTCAGGTGGGGTGAGGAGTAGGGCCCCCGCCCCCCTCCTGTTATCCAGAGTTCCCTCAGATTTACCTGGGGTGCCCTTGAGTGGGGAGTCTGGTTTACAGCAAGGGGCAGCATTTCTGGTCGACCAGGCTGCTGAGCTTGGTCTGCTCCTAGTGGAAGCTGTGTCTCTGCAGCTATGTCTCTGCAGTCTGGGTAACGTCTCCCCATTGCCATCTTGCTGGTCCCACAAGCCGGAGAATTGGTGGGACGCAGCAGCAGTGATGTCACCAGTACCACCCCACACCTCCCTAGTGAAAGGACGGTGTGGCTTGAGGAAGCGGGCCCACTCCCCAACTTCCTGTCTCAGCTCCTCAGGTGCCACTGCACCCCCTGGCGCCGCCTTGTGCCTCTGGAAGTGGCCACTCCAGGGTGGGGTCAGGACTCTGGCGAGAGCTGACGACAGCATGGAGTTGGGTGGGAGGTGGCTCAAGCCAGACAACGGCTCTGGCAATTCGCCATCACCGTGAGAGAGGAGGGAGGGCAGGGATGTGGTGGGGTGGGCCACCAGGGGCTGGGGGTCAGTCTGTGACTCTGACTCAATGTTGTTCTGAGACTCAAGGGTGTGCCCAGTGAGGGTAACAGGTGCCTCGGCTGCCTCACGTCTGGGTCCGTTTGGACATGGTGCTCTCAGCGCCTTCACAGGAAATGATTTTGACTCCTCTTTCTCTTTTGATGTGCGGTGATGATCTGAGTAGTGCTGCTCCCCTCTGGTCCCGAGGCTAGGCTCTCCATCATGTTGGCAAGTCGGTCCCTGTTCTGCAGGCTGGTTGTGTTCTTCTCCTAAGCCTAAAAGGGGATTTTACATTGTGTTACCTCATTTTTATACCCTAGTGAAACAGGAAGTGATGGAAGACCACAATACAGTTCCTTAAGACTGAGATATAAGTAGAATTGTATTGCATATTTAACTTTGTTTTATTTAAAATACACCTTTGGGCCAATAATTTTGAGTTTTTCAGAAAAAATTGTATTACGAAAAAAGAAACGAAAAAATATAATAATTGTATTGGAATAAAAGTATATACTTTTTCCATATGTTTGAGCATAATATATAGCTCATTAACCGTGTTATGTATTTTATACAGCCTTTTTTGGTGATCAAGGGTGCCAATAATCTTGGACCTGACTGTGTGTGTATATACAGTATATATATTATATATATATATATACAGTATGTATATATAATGGGTGGAAGAAAAACACAATTTTTGAATTTCGAATGTCTCCCAAAGCACGAACGCTTATGAAAGATTGTACTGAAGTGTATTCATGACCTTTGACCTCTGACATTACTGACCTGTGGCAATCAACTGGCCCTGTTCCTTGTCAGGGCAGATTTCCTCTCTGTCCAAAGGTGGGGTTTCTCCTTCATCAGATGTGACTTCACAGTTTACCTGGGAAAGAATACAATATAATCACCCTAAAGCAGAGAGTCCCTTCAATGTGCCTGCTATACTCTTCTAAGGCCTCCTGCCTTAATCAAATACAGACTGATATCACTAAGCATACTGAAACAAGACCTCCTACATCAAAGTGGTCCATGGTCTACACAGGCTGGCAGCTGACTATATCTACTGTCAAGTGCATTTTGAACTCATCAATTAATGTGTCTGAATCTGTTTGTCTGAATGTGTTGTGCCAACATAAAACCATAAACTCCTGTTGCATGCACATTTTCTTGAAATGCCTGTCTTTGTGCTCAGAGGTGGAGCGAACCAAAGAAGACATCACGGGCAAATCAGTCCAGTCAGGCGGCATTACGTCACAACCTCAGGTGTCACTGAGCAGAACAATTTTATCAATCAATAGCTAATCACAGGGCAGAGTGAAGAGATGGTGTGCATTCTTGAGGCGAGAGAGTGCAGCACAGGGAGGGGTGCGTATAATACTTATAAAGAGCGTGGCCCTGTGAGATGTGGAGCCGCTACAACTCATCTGCCATGCCAAGGATTCACTTTCACTCTGAGGAAAGTCTTCTCTCCCAGCAGTGCTTGGGCAGTTAGGTAAAGTGTTGATAGATGAGTGATGCCTACTGTGCAGCAGAGGCCAAGGGGCGGCACCATTATTCCCCACACCACTGCAAGCCATTCTGGGTCACTCTGATCATCCTACCACAGCACAGCTCTGCGGCAGTTTCCCCAAAAATCTGTTCTAGCATATGTCTGTCTGTATGTGTGTGTCTATTTCAAATGGGTGTTGTTATTCAAATTTTTTTTTTTTAATGCTTATTATTATTACATAATAATAATATATATAATTATTATTATCACCCCTGTGAGCACACAGCCAGGCCTTCCTGCGTCTGGAGGAGGGCCCCTGCGGGAAAACAAGCAGAGATCAAATGACAGCATTACAATAAATCACACAGAGGATTACACAACTATGGCAGCACACTGACAGAGAGATTTTGTTTTTTTGCTTTTTTTAGATCTTAGTTTAACTCTAATGACATTTTTTTCTTTTCATGTTTTGTTTAAATAATTTCCTTGGATGTTCCTCAGTTTCTTAAGAGTTTTGAGGTAACCACTTAACTCGTCAAAATCTTTGAAGGGTAGCAAGACTCTCCCAGAAGCCATTATCTATAGGCTTGTTATTTCACAAGTACTGCCCCGGTCATGCTGGGTGGGGCTAGTGGCAGTTTTCACAGAGAAGAAACACCAGCCTAATATATCACCCACGTGCATATGTAATGGCAAACACACATTCATGCACACACATACACACACACACACTCTAAGACACACGCATACAGTGCCCCTTTAAAGTCTACACCCCGTCTCAAAAATGGCCCCTTTTGTTGCCTTACAGCCTGAAATTAAAGCATAGCAGTGCAGGGCCAGGTTCAGTCTTCAGGCTTTAACATTATTTTGCCCTTGGCCAAAGCAAGGCCAAGAAGGCATTCCTCTGAGAACACGTGACCCTACATGGCTTTCCCTGTACTTCGCATCGTAGAGATATGAATGTATGAAAGTAGGAGCTGTTTTGAAAATATTTGTATGGGTTCGGTTCATGTAACAATAGTAACATAACATGATAGCTTTTGCTGCTGAGCGAGCTTATCATGAGGCGGGTAGCTACTGGGGCACAGACCGTGTCAAAGCCAACGTCGATGCCATGGATTTACAAAGGGGTGGAATTCAGTCTCGGTGCTGTTCGCTATCGTGTTACGACCAGCCAATGTTCTAAGCAGAGGGCAAGGAAGCGGAGCCCATTGCTGATCACCTTACTTACCCCATGCTGGCCTAGAAAATCTTTCCAGATTAGATATTCTGCACCATCTCTGGCACTGAAGTCTCCCATAAATACAATCTTGTCGGTCTGTGGTGTGGTTACTATGGCAGAGTCCAGCGATTTGTATAAATTCTCCTTAATGTCGGCTCAGGTGTTTTCAGGTACGCCTTTCCAGAAGAAAACTATCTCCCACTACATTGAGAGAGTCCATTCCGTGGAAGCGGGTTTCCCTGAGGGCTGTGAAGTTGATTTAGATTTCCTCCGTTTGTGAGCCACTAGGGCTGTTCTTCTGCATGGTCTATCTGTTTTGCTGCTGGAGTCTGGGAGAGTTTGAACATTCTATGAGGCAATTTGAAGGGGGAGTCGGGTACTAGGTTTA
Organism: Aldrovandia affinis; assembly: GCA_029706075.1. Taxonomy (NCBI): domain Eukaryota; kingdom Metazoa; phylum Chordata; class Actinopteri; order Notacanthiformes; family Halosauridae; genus Aldrovandia; species Aldrovandia affinis. The sequence continues at coordinate 434,202 of JAINUG010000240.1, read as the reverse complement.
CAAAATGTTCAGTTACAAAACTGCAGATAGAGGGTGTTCTGGTGGTTGCAGCTAACAGGACTCACACACACCTCACACATACAGGACTCACACACACAGCACTCACACACACCTCACACACACAGGACTCACACAGGACTCACACACACAGGACTGACACACACACCTCACACACACAGGACTCACACACACAGGACCCACACACACCTCACACGTACAGGACTCACACACACCTCACAAACACAGGACACACACACAGGACTCACACACACAGGACCCACACACACCTCACACACAGGACACACACACACCTCATATGTACAGGACTCACCCACCAGGACTGACACACACCTGACATGTACAGGACTCACACACACAGGACTCACACACACCTCACACACAGGACACACACACACCTCACACGTACAGGACTCACAAAGGACTGACACACACCTCACACACACAGGACACACACACCTCACACATACAAGACTCACACATACAGGACTCACAGAGACCTCACACACACACCTTACACATACAGGACTCACACACACCTCACACGTACAAGACTCACTCACACAGGACTCACACACACACAACACACACCTCACACACACAGGACTCACACCTCACACCCACATGACTGACACACACCTCATACGCATAGGACTCACATGTACAGGACTCACACCCCTCACACACACACACACCTTACACATACAGTTCTCACACACACCTCACATGTACAGGACTCATGCACACAGGACTCACACACACAGGACTCACACACACAGGACTGACACACACCTCACACATACAAGACTCACACACACACCTCACACACACAGGACTCACACACACCTCACACGTACAGGACTCACACACACCTCACACACGACTCTGATTGATTCATAAACAGACACCTTCTGCCCCTCAGACCAAAATGGTCCCTCTTCCAGCCTAAAACTGCAAAGCAGAGGCGGGAGGAGACCCAGGTGAACATACATAATCGGAAGAGTCCTGTGGCTCACCTGCAATCTTCAACGCAGCCCTCTCGTGTGATGCCCTGATCAGCAGTGCCTTTCTGTTGTGGGAACTTGAAGGTGAAGAGGGATGTGAACCTGGTTCGCAGAGAGGAACTGTTCTGGACCGCAGGGGCACTTTGCTCATCCCTCCACTTACCCAGGAGGCCATGCGGTCTGATGGTCAGCTCTGGAAATGGAAGAACCAAACTCACCATCATGGTTAAACCATCAGGCGTCACAGACAAAACCCCCTCTATCACTTGCTGTGAGAGAAGTTTTGACAGCCCACCACCCCAAAGGAGACAAGAGTTGCATGCACACACAAAGAAGAATAGGAAGAGTATGTAGGCAAAATAACAAAGAAATACAGATTGAAACACAGGCTTTAGGATAGGGGAACCGGAGATTCAACACAGACAAAATAACAAGGAAACACAGATTTTAGGACAGGGAAACAATGGCCTCAACACAGGGAATTTTTGACTACAGCACAGATGAACACAGGCCACAGCACACATAACATATGAGTGCAGGCTACAGAACAAAAAATTACAGGCTAAAGTGCAGGATGAAACAGTGGCCAAAGCAGAGCAAAACTCAGGTAGAAAGAAGCACAGTACAATACGGTGACTGCTTCCCATCGGTGAATGGCATCAACGATCATATTTTAGCACACATTACACCTTTTTTAAGAATTTGTTTCTGATTCTATCCCATTTTCTCCCAATTTAGCAGCCAATTACATCCTATATTTTTCATGTTAATCCCCGCCTCGTATTGTGAGTTTGCTGCCGTAGCCCTGTGACCGGCAGTGACACAGGCAAAGTATCGTCTCCTCCGAGACGGCACTCACTAAGCTGTCGACCGTAACTTCGGTACTCTAGCCTCCTGAGACCCAGGGGAAAAAAAGTGTTTTAATTTTGATTTTTTTAAATAAATTAAGTGTTGGGGTGGTAAAAAACACATTGCAAAGTTTTTTTTTTTTTTTTACGTAACTTGATTAACATTTTACAACATGTGCACTGTAGTGTACAACAGCACTTCATTAATGTCGATTGTGCCTCTGTCATAGAGCTGTCTACTAAAAAAATTGAAATTATGATATGATTATGATATGATAACATAAGTAAAAGTTGGCAAGGCAACACCCCCCCACATGTGATATCATCTTAAAGCTACAGTTGTCCTCTCTAAGGAACATCAGGACTCAATAGAGTGACATCTGTAGTATGGGAGGACTTAGCAAAAACATAATGTGCACTACAGTGCACAAAAATGGACTCCCGGGTCTTGGGAGGCTAGAGCCACTTCATGTTGGCTTCCCTCCCCCTCCCTGGGGCGGACAGCCAATTGCTGTCCCCTGGTGGCACTCCCAGCCCGAGCTGAATCTGGCGTGGCCAATGGAATCGAACCCCAGTCCCAGTGGCCAGCGTCAAACGTTGTAATCGCACATCTTTTAGCACAATACATTTTATGCTCTGTCGATATTCTGCATTACCGCCTGTGTGCCAGCACACCCTTCACACTGCGTCACTAAGCCCAGGCGAAACACATGATCACACAGTCATCCTGTCAGCTCTGCACAGATAACTTCAGTTTTCAGACATGGGGGACATTATCTTTAGCAGCGCAGATGCCTTTTCCCTGTGAGACTGAAACAGCAAACAGCAGAGACCAATTACCCCGCACTGCATTCCTGCAGGTATTAAACCATGTCTGTTTGAGAAAGCGCCCTGCTGCACCCCGCCTTCTCCCTGCCCTGTGATTTCAGACACTGTTCACCCTGTGCATAATCCAGGGAGTGTCTGAAAAAGCCCAGACTGGAATTTGGAATTCAGGTGTGCAGCTGCGCAGCGACAGACCTCCCACCTGCTTTCCTTCAACAACATTGTGGGTCAGATCCTACAGAGCCCTTACAGGCACAGAGCACGTGACACTCACTGCACATCCGACCAATCAGAACCTCGCTCGCCAGCCCAGAGTCAGACCCTGGGCCCTCCTGCAACATGTTAATGAACTTGTTCATTCAGTAGTTCTTTCATTCACCCATCCACTCATCCATATATTACTGTGCCTGGTTGTGCACACGGAAACCACTGACTTCACATGTAAACAATTTATTGGGAGCCATACATGCATCATACTTCCCAAAAGTTATTATAAACACATACATACATACACACATATATATATATATGAATATGAATATGAATTCACATAAATTATTTAATTTAGCCCCAATACAAAAGTACTTAAGTTAAAACCTTGAAAAAAGCCAAATAGTTTTAATTAGGTACTTTTTCAAAAGTCTTGATTTTTTCAAATCGTGTCATAAATGTGCCCTTAATACATGCCCTGACACTGTATATTTAAACACACTGTAAAACAAGGCTGTATTTCAACACCAGCAGGTTAGTATATGATGAGTAAATATGGGCTAAATGGCCTGTTCTCATGTTTTGAAATACTATTCCTTTACAGATACAATTACTTCATAGATTACTTCAAGATCTACCTTTTAAGTATTACATTCCATACTTAGAAAAAAGGAATACCTTAACAATATCAACTGGATTCAAGCATGTTATACATGTACAGATGTACAGCCCTGCGTGCCCACAGGCACAACACTAAAAAAAGTTATAGCACTGTGGGTGGGACCAGGTGGTCACATAAAATAGTTTTGGGTTTTTACTACATCACAGCTGCTCTATGCAAAGCTCTAATCTTTGTTAAAATCACTTTCTTACCTACCACCCCGCTAAAAGCTAAAGGTAATCTAGCCTTCTCAGTGCAGCCTCACCTGAAAATATTAGATAGAAGTGTTCATTCTATTACCAATTTTGTCTCTTTTAAAAACACACTTTTTAGACTTGCTTTTAGCTGTGTATAATGTTTAATCCTGTCTTTTAGTTTCAGTCTCTTTTTTGTGCTTATGGCTACAGTAGAGCATGGTGGTGGCACCATTCTGTTATGGGGGTGTTTCTCATCAGCAGGGACTGGGCCACAATTCTTGAAGAAAACCTGCTGCCCTCTGCAACAAAGTTGTAATTGGGAAAGAGGTTCCCCTTCAGCAGGACAACTACCCAAAGCACACAGCCAAAGCAACAGTGGAGTGGCTAAAAAACAAAAAGGTGAATGTCTTGAAGGCCTAATCAGAACCGTGAACTAAATCCTATTTAAAAACCTGTGGAATGACGAGAGTGCAGTCCATTGATAGTCCCCACGCAATCTGACTGAGTTTGAACAGTTCTGCAAGGAAGAATGGGCAAATGTTGCCCAATCTAGGTGTGCAAAGCTGGTAGAGACATATTCAAACAGACTAATTCAAGCAAAGGGTGCTTTTGCCAAGTACTAACTCAGCGGGGTGTATATGGGACAAGGAACGAGCAAATTTTGGCCCAAATATGGGATGTCCCGGCTAATACGTCCGATTTACGGACAAGTCCCGTTTTTCTCTTTCTCTTACCGTTACAATGATGCCTCCAAAGCATAAATCCGATGTGGTGCTGGTGATGGTGATGCATCAAGGAAAAGTAAAATAATCACCATGGAAAGTAAAGTTGAAATAATAAAGAGATTGGAGAGAAGTGAAATGGCATCAGCCATTGGGAAAGCATTAGGCTACAGCCGGTCAACGATCGGTTTTTAAAAAACTATTTTAAAAGACAAAGGGAGAATAATGGAGCATGTGAAAGGCCATGCCCCAATGAATGCCACGATTATTATCAAGCAACGCAGTGGTTTAATTATTGAGATGGAAAGGCTATTGATAATTTGAATAGAAGACCAAAATCAGCCTTACTGCAAGAAAAGGCTCGAAGCATTTCTTTAATGTTTTTTTTTACAGTACTGTATGTACATAGTTACTTTTATTATTACTGTATTATTATTATTAATATTACAGTATTATTATGTACTGAATGTTATGTTTAAGATGTTTTATTGTATTTGGAAGTTTTTCTTAAGTGTTTTATATGCACAGAAAGGTAAAATAAATACTATACTAAGACATACATTTGACTAAGTGACGATTAATAATTAATAACTGTATGTACCTGTTCTGACTTACATACAAATTTGTCTTAAAGACAGACTTAAGAACGGATCTTGTTCGTAACCTGGGGACTGCCTGTATTCTCTTTTTTTTTTTTTATTCATGTTTAGACATTTTTTTCCACTTGGAAGTTGTAGGGTAAAATGTGTAAATAAAGGTGGAAAAAGTATATATATATATATATATATATATGATGTGATATGATATTTGATTGGCATATTTGGATTTCCTGCTATGGAAATTTAATTAAATTAATTTGTTAAAGTAAAAAAGTAGAATGTTAGTAGTATGTTATTTTAAACAGGAAATATTCAAATATTATTAATGTAACCTGAACCTCACTGAGGGGATAATTATAACATTACAGGATTGGAGGAGGGAGCAGGACAAGACGTCGGCGAGAGTGCGATTAAGAAAACAGTCCCACACAGACCTCTACTACAGACTAAAGTATGTCTCTCTCTCTCCTAGGAAATACATACTCCACTAACAGGTCACGTGTTGGCTATTTCCCACATAATATGTGGACAATTATTTTACAAAAGGAGCAAGATTGTTCAAACCCTGTACACATACCTGTCTGTCAGCAAATTGCGCAAAATAACAGGCAGCATTTAAGTCACCAACCCAGCTAGCCACAGGGACCCATTGTGGAGACAGATAGTTAAATGACATTAGTCTTCAACCTAACTAGCTGCCAAATAAACAGAAGTATCTCATGCCAGGTAGTAATTGTACACATTAGATATCCAACTATATTTATAACCTACAGACTGCATATGGATATTGTTAAACCGTGATCATTTACCTGTGTCCATGACAGGGGAAAAGATTCTAGTTCCCTTTTCAACCAACAAGCCCAGTCAGGGCTCTCTCACCTGTGCCGCTGCAGGTTGTTTAAGCAAAGCAGCAGCGCTGGCTGATCCTCTGATGAGGAGGGATCCTTCCTCCCTGAGAGATGCTGACTGCAAGTCCCAGCACTGTGCTAGCTTTGGGTGCAGCTGTGAAGACTGGGAGGCCAGCCAAGCATAGCTCGCACTTAATCGTGCTGATAACCTCATCTGCGGATCTTTTCATTCTCACTCCTATCGTTTCTGTACGGTGGAAGGAGCTACGGGCATTATTCGTATACTGTTTAAACAATAAGTATTTAGTAACCATTTAGTTTTCCCCAAACAGTTCCAACATTAATTTGATATATTTTTACATTTATTTTAAAAACAGACATGCTGGAAACACGTTCAAAGCTTCTGTTATTTCTTTCCGCTCTCTTTCCACTCTGTCACAGGCTATTCAGTTCCCTATATGTTTATGTGCTCTGGACTCCACCCCCATCAACCCCTTTCTGAAAAGTGAATGCATTCACTCCAGCTGTATGTTGAAGATAGGGTTGCCAACTGTCCCGTATTAGCCGGGACATCCCATTTTTGGGCCAAAATTTGCTCGTTCCTTGTCCCATATAGCAAAATACCAGTCAGACATCAAAACAGAATCCCATCATATTGTAACGGTGCAAATAAGCTTGGGGGCTGCCATTGTTATTGTTGTGTTCAGTCTCCCATGATTCCTTGTGTGCCAGTTCCCCATCACCCCTTGTGTCATTGGGTGGATTAGTGTTGTGAGCGTAACTGTGGTTGTACGCCTAAGAAGTGACCCCTTGTTGTTGTAGTAAATCATGAAAAAGCAAACATTCCTGAGTCTTCCCTGTGCCCCACCTTCTGTCCCATATTTGGATGATAGAAAGTTGGCAACCCTAGTTGAATAGCCTCTTTAATGAGCCAGGCACCGTATCACTTGTGCCAGTGACAGTGATGTGGAAACAAACATAGCTGCTGTCAGCAGACTTTTTTCTGTCCAGAGCAACAACTTTACAACTAACCAGCCTTAATAACAGGCTGAAGGGCATTAGCTACATAGCTAGTGGTCATTGTTAGACACCACCCAAGTTAATGTATTTCATATGAAATTTTACTTTTAGTTGTTATCATTTAAGCAATTAAAAATCACCTGTGAAAATGTTTTTTTGTTGTTGTTTTTTTCATTTTAACATCCCTAGAAGGAGCTACCCACAAGTCAGAATCGGTTAGATCTTCAGACAGACTGAAAACCCACACATGTATATAAACTGGTGCTCAGCTAGACTTGTTAAATGTACTAATATTACTGTACACTATTACCCAGCAACGCCTTGCCACCGACACAAACCCTCTGAGAAACTCAAATATGAAATAACCCAGAGCTTCCTGTCCACAGTCACCACATCCTATCAGCACATCGGTCTACACAGCATCTGATTGGCTAAGAGATACAGGTACAGATTGGCTTAAAGAGACAATGACCCTCCATCATGGACACTCCCTTATAGCCTGCCTGTTCAACTCCTAGAGCCAGGGGTCTCAGGATAAGCAAAACAGCTTTTCTTGTCTACAGTGTCTTTCCTGCCTTTTTCTCATTTCAAACCTGTTTGGGAGGTGGGTGTCAACCTGTTCAGGTGAGTTCAGACCCTGTACATTTACAGCCAGCTGACTGCCCTCAGCTTCATTGCTCCCACTTGCATGCATTCTCTCTCACACAACTTAATACACAACAATTAACAAGTCATTGAAAACTGCACCACAACAGAAACTTCCTCACAGATTGCACTGAAGAGCAAGTTTTTGTTACAGAACATAATTGCCACAGTCCCAAGATAACCCTAAACACACACACTCAAAATGACATACACACTCACCAACCTACACACATTCGCACACTCTCAAATCAACAAACATACACACAAAACTACAGATGCACTCAAAACGGCACACAAACACACACTCTTCAGTCAGCATACACACACACACACACACACACACACACACACACACACACACACACACACGCACGCACACACACACACACACATGCACACTCTCAAACCTACACACACACACACTCAAAATGACACACAGTGCCTCCCTCTGAGACAGACGCAAACAAACACACACACAGACTTGGTGTCCAATTTTCTCTCTCTCCACCTATCATATGCAGAGCTGAATCCTGGCCCCTAGGATTGGGATCACAGACAAAGATGCCGCTGAGAACCCCCCCAGTCTCTCACAGGTGAGTTCCCCAGGTACAGAAGTAGACTGGCCTCACCTGTGCAGCTTTTCCCTTTGATCTTCACGCTGAGTGATTGCTGTGGCAGGTGCCTCACGTTGGACAGGAAGTCCTTGGCCCCCTGTCCAGACCCAGCCCTTAGCCGCTGCCGGACCGCCGGGACTGCCCGGGCCTCCTGGAGCTTCCTGGAGAGGGGAGATGGGGGGGGCAGAGCTGTAAAGTCTTCACTGCGTGAAAATGAATACGGGCATCTTTACATGGAATCCAACCAAACAACAACAATTCCTCAGTACGCTATCCCACAGAGCCATTTCACACACATGCCAAAAACCTCACCTATGCCAGCACACAGCACTAAGCAGTCCCACCGTGCCAACACACACACCAGAAACACGAGTCAGATCTGCACAGACAGCGCTGTAATGATCAAAACTGAGAATCCTCAGATAAAAGTGCTGGTAGTGAGGAGAGAACGAAGCCCAGGCGTTAAGGCCCATTTCTCAATAAAGGAAGGACTGCTCCTACAACCAGAACCAGAACCAGAAGCAGACCCCTCTCACAAACTAATCAGACACCTCCACCCGCTCTGCTCACAAACTATCAGGCCCCTCCACCTGCTCATAAACGTCCTTCACAGATCACTTACAATTCTGACCCAGACAGAGATTCTGTGGAAACCTTTCACGGCACTCCTCTGTCAGGCGATGGCAACGGCAGCCCTCTCTGAGCGTGAGGTACTGGTGCTTTGCAGTGCAACCTTTTCCTCACACTACACGCTGCATGCCAATCCGTGGGCCTCCCTCCTGCAAATGTTGATCTGAGGCAGACGTGCTCAGGCATGCCACTGTGCAGTCCTTCCCACTAAGACACGCCCTCAACCTCACATCGGCACCAGCTCCGCACCAATCACCTGCAGCCAAAGGCCTAGCAATTTGTTCTGTAGACCTGGCCACACCCTGCCTCACCCACGCCCTAAGTGTCAATCACATGATAAAGAGACACCCAGTCAACATGTCAGTGTTACATAACCTCAAACATAAAATCATCAGCCAAACAATTGCGTCAGAGGAGCTTTGAAACTGGCAGGCCAGATCTAGCTATGCTCTTTTAACTGTTCCCCTGCTTGCCACCTCCAGGCAATAAACTACTTTTAACAAACCCGTGCCCGGAGATGTGAACGAGCCTGTACCCACCAAATAATTAAAGATAATGAGCTCCACCTACTCTAATTAGGCCCTGTGAAGGTGCTCCTGCTGGCTGAGTCTAAAAGTTAATAAAGGAACACAGACAGGACCTGACAGGTCACTGATAAGGGACTTGGGCAAAGGGGCCTCTGCTTTTCCCCAAACGACAGTCATTTCAGAACACTCTGACTGAGGCATTTTCTCTATTCCAGCAGATGACAAATTAAAGACCCCATAACAATTAACGTCAGACCGGGCCTGCAGTGTGCAATGTGTGGTTTAAAGTGTGGCGCTGACAATGCTTAGGTTGTGGGTTTGATTCCCATTGGGGCCACATATACTGAAAAATGTACACAATAATTAATCGTTTTGGATAAAAGTGTCTGCTAAATGGCATACATTATTATTTATTATTATTAATAATAATAATAATAATAATAATAATAATAATAATAAAAATAGGACCCAGGCAGGCACTTTATTGCGACAATTGAGTTAGGTAACAAATAGCCCAAATAATCATGATCATCAACTTCTTCTTCTTCTTCTTCTTCTTCTTTATCACCACACCAGTTATAAACACTGTATTTGAGCATGGTGGTCTATGCTCAAAGTTTAAACCCCACTCTAGAAGTGACAGTTGGCCCCGTCTGATGAAAATCCATTCAAACAGATGGGCCACATCATCATTATAATCATCATTAATAATCATTATAATCCTCTCCCCACAGGTTTTTTTAAAATTCTTTTTTTTAGCAAGCCTACCTCAGAACTAATACTGCTTAGTTTACCTCAGAAGACATTGCCGATGAATACAAATCTTTTTAATTACAGTCACTGAATAACCTCTAGACAATATATCCAATACAAAGGGTGGATAAAACTGCAAATAATTCTTTTTGAGGAATAAGTGGCTTCTGAATCAGTCTTAACTGGCAACCCTCAAGTGAACTGCAATGTTGAAAAAAAATACAGGTTTCACTGCCCTGTGGCAAGAGTGTTGATAATTGAGCCAAAAAGACACTTGCATAAGAGTTGGCAAAGGTCACAAACCCATAGCCATATACCTACATGCTTACCTTAATGACTGATAAACTTCTAACCTTAAGGTTATTAAGTTGTATTTTATATTTTTTTACTTGTTTAGGTCAATGTCAACACCTGCCACACTAACCTGGGGCTACTGAATTCTTGCTGTCAATCCCGAATGTACGGAAACTAGAAAAGTCTTGTATATGTACGATTCTGCACATGGTCACTGAATGCATCTCATTTGGCTCTCAGTCAGGTTTTTAGTATCGCAGGTCAGGTTTTTTTGTTTATAAATATATATTGTGGTGTCCCCAGGGGTTGGGCGACACTCACAGATTTTGCAGAGGACGTAGGCAAGTTCAAGAACACGGAGGTAGTATTCAGAAACAAAAATGATAATTTAATAAACAAACTCTTGACAAACACAAAACAAAGGGTGGGGTCTTCAGGGGAATACAAAAAAACATAAAGTCCACAATCCTAACTTGTCGTCAATGTTCGTAATCCAATTCAAAATCCAGTTCAGTTCTGTAATCCAGTCCATAGTCAAAATCCAGTGGGGTCCTCAAACAATTCAATTCCATACACACAAAAAACACACTCCAACACTCTCTTTCCAAATCCTGGCTGGTCAAAAGACTTCACAGGTATTGACTCTCCAAACACACACACACACACACACACACACACACACACACACACACACACACACACACACACACACACACACACACACACACACACACACACACACACACACACACACACACACACACACACACACACACACACACACACACACACATACACATACACATACACATACACACACACACACACAGCAACTCCTTAATAAAGCCACAATATATATATAATGTATAATGTAAATATATACTGTTAATAAAAATGGAGCCTACTGTGTATATATATATATATATATATATATACAGTAGGCTCCATTTTTATTACCACCCTTGATAAAGATTGTACAAAATAAACTATAAGTAATAAGGTATATTTATGTTCCAAAAATTCCGAAAATTCCAAACCTACATTACTAATACAATTGTTCAGGAAAACATATTTTGTTTTATTAATAATATTTGTTTTCCAGAAAACATCTGGATCACAATTATTCATACCCCTAACTATTCTTTTAAATGTAATCCAACAATAACAAAAAACAACCCAAAACACACCGCCAAAAAAAACAACGCAGTGGCTAAAGGACAGGAAGGTGAATGTCCTTGAGTGGCCTAGTCAGAGCCCTGACCTAAATCCGATAGAACATCTGTGGATGGACTTGAAGAGTGCAGTCCATCGCCACTCACCACGGAATTTGACTGAACTGGAACAGTTCTGCAAGGAAGAATGGGCAAATATTGCCCAATCTAGGTGCACAAAGCTGGTAGAGACATATCCAAACAGACTGATGGCTGTAATTAAAGCAAAAGGTGCCTCTACAAAGTATTACATCAGCGGACTGATCACTTTTGTATTAATTATCAGAAATTGTGCCCTTTTTTCGCTTAAATGTTGTAAGGCAAAATGTGTAAATAAAGCTGGAAAAAGATGGATTTTATGTACTTTCATTTCAGGCTGTAAGACAAAAAAAGTGACTATTTCAAAAGGGTATGATGACTTTCTATAGGCACTGTATAAAAGGATAAAAGCAGAAGCTTTTATCCAAAGTGACTTTTACATGTGATTACGCATTGTGACTGGTAAGTCAGCAACATCAATGACAAAACTAGAATAAATCATGCTACTGTATTTGGTAGATCGATTTCCATTTTTAACTACGTTTTTTACGTTCATACTCACTTTACTCTTTCCTCTTCTCTCTTTTCCAGTCGCCTGTCACGTTCTAGAACTTCTCGAATCAAGTCCGCTTCCTCTCCACTCAGAGAACTCAGATCCAAGTTTCTGTCATTCGCTGACATTATACCTGCCTGGTCTCATTTAGTTTACTCCCGTTAACCCATCAAGCGCTTTGTCGCTGGAGACGCGAGAGGAAATGTATGCACGATAAAAGGAAATTAAGTTAAACCCGGATTACCCTTCCCCATGTTCCACGCGTGCAGACGCCAATTAGATCTTCGCCCCCAGCTCTCCCAGAGGGATGGAGGTCGTAACGCTGCCTGAGCACACACATCGGAAATGGGGCGGGTAACGACCGCAGAACAGCACTGGATCTCCGAGCACGTGGACACTAAACAAACACATTCACTTTCCTTGTCTCGTTCAGGTAGGTTTCCACCACAGAGAAATAATCGCATATCTTATCTTTCACGTGGTACAGTCCCTGGTGATGGCATTTTTTCAGAGACCGGTTCTTGCAACGCACTGCAAGGGAGCCTATTCACTTAAAAAGATAGATAACCTGTGTCAGGTTTGAAGCAAATATTTCAAACATCTTATCTTATCTATACCCCTGTTATTGGCCTATATTTGCAGGGGTTAAAGCCACAAAGACTTCCATGACTGACGTCATCGGTCCTGGGTCAGGCATTAGCCTACTGATCAATGTACTTGTTCACTGCCACCAATCCCCACTCACACACCATTGGAATTTCAGTAATTCAGTAACCTTATGTCTTAACAACTTAATTTAAAAAATGCAATATAGGTTAAAATACACATTCCCCTTTAATGAATATGATTCATGTATGGTCAAAACCATTTAATAGCCTAATTGGTTTGGCTGGCCGCCCCAGGGTGAGGGGGGACAGTGAGCCGGCTCAAGTTCACCGTGAAGCACGTAGGGGTGTCTCCAGAACGTGGATGGGCGAATTCTGTCTCTAAGGAAGTGGAGTCTTCTAAGAATTAGCTTGCCTTGTAGAGACGAGCAGTGAACTCATTAGGGGAGGTCAAATTGAAATAAATAGAGGGTATAATTGGCCACTAAATTGGGAGAAAAACAGGAAAATATCTGAAACAAATTAAAAAAAGAATCATAATAATAATCAAGACATGGAGCAAGCTTTCAGAGACCACTTGCAAACAGTGCACTCATGCCCAGATGATGCCAGATTTGGTCAGGAATGGAAGCCCATTGTTGACAGCAAAATCACCACAACTTCCACCAAAGCACCTGCTCACCTGGTTCACTCACTCACAAATCTAGTCAATGAACAGGAGTTGAAGAATCAAGGCTCCTGGAGAAGATGGAGTGGACAACAAATTATTAAAAGAGGCACCACTACCTTACCTGTGCTTGCTGGGCCAAGTCTTCTCTCTCTCCTATACCCTGGAAATTAGCACAGGTGACCATGATTCAAAAACCTGGAAAAGATCCACAAAATGTCACTATCTACTAACCCATCAGCCTTTTAAGTGATCTGGGAAAACTTTTAGAATGCATTTTAACAAACAGGCTAAGACACCATATAGAAGCCCTGGGGATTCTGGGAGTTCACCAAGTTGGTTTTAGAATGGAGAGATCCATTATAGACAATATTTTAAGACGTGCACCTTAAGGGATATTAAAGAAGGTTTTTACCATTGCAGTATTTTTTGATATTGAGAAGGCCTTTGATCAAATTTGGCATCAGGGCCTCCTCTACAGGCTGCAAGATAGCAAGCTCAAACTCCCTCCCCAAACAGTACACATAATACAGAGCTTCCTTACAAGTCGTCAAATAAAGGTCAAAGTAGGAAATGCATCATCACTCTTTACACCAGAAGCAGGAGTGCCCCAAGGTGTGGTCCTGAGCCCTCTCTTGTTACAGTAGTAACATGTACTACCCCCCACCTAATATTGGGAATGTCTTATAATTTGCTGATGACTTATTCTATTGGACCTCATCAATGTGCCCCAAAATTGCCTGCATAAGTAAAATCAAAACATAGCCAAACAAGTAGATTACAACTAAACCCAACAAAACAAAGTGTGTAATATTCAGCAAAACAATCAACAAAAAATCTAAACTCCACTTACCTTATATGGTCAACACCTGAGAATCAATAAAACAGTAAAGTTCCTGGGCATCACTTTCCAGCAGTATATGAAATCAACAGCTCACATAGAAACCTAGAAGAATAAGGGGGAAAAAGGTTAAACCATTTTTTCAAATACTCCTCAGCTTGGATAACCACATCTGACAAACACATACACAAGCTCCAGGTAATGCAAAGTAAAGGCAATTCAAGCAGCCTATGAACTTCCTGGATACCTACCAGTCTCATACATCCATACAATTTCCAGAATGAAGACCATTGTTGAAAGATTGACACTGCTGGGAAAGAAATACATCCACAAAGCAAAAGACAAACCTTCAGTGAAGGCGACAATATAAGAGGCAATACAATACACAGACACACCTCTCTCCATCATGCTGGGCTGTAGCTAACATGAAGATGGCAGTGCACACAGGCACACACACACACATACATATATATATATATATACACAGTGCCTTGCAAAAGTATTCAGACCCTTGGAAAGTTTTCAAATGTTTCTTGATTACAAATGATACGTTCACATGTTTTACATTTCATATTTTTTAATCAAAACTCAAATGCTCAAACTGAATTTTTAAAAGGAATTAAAAAATAAATTAAAAAATTCAGGCTGTAAGGGAACAGAGGGTGACATTTTTTAGACTGGGTGTAGACTTTAAAGGGGCACTGCATATCCAGGAGGGCATTATGAATACTTTATTGTTTATTCACTTTATTCATACGCGCAAATGTCCATCTCTTATTATATATTATTTCACTTGGAACTGATTTAATTTAGTTATATTACTTCCTCGGTTACACATAGCCTACATTAATATCGTTGGTTCAATGTTTCTCTATACACGTGTCCTCATCGCGTCTGGTGTGGGCATACAAACGCGACAATCGTCCGCAACAATATCAATGTTGCTCGCTCGCGTCCGGTCCGGTCAAGCTTCATATTTGGTATTATCTCAGGCATTGTACTTTCCGAAACTTGATATCTCTACTTCACATCGAACGACCACGCCCGTTAAACGCACTTCAAATGCAGTTTTCCTATCGAAAATGAAAACAAAATCCTTCTAGAAATTTGAATGCATGAACATACATAGCCTAATTATGAAACCAGAAATTACTGTTCATAAGGTAAATATATTTACACGCGTGATTTATGACAACAATACTAAAGCCTGCGTAGTCATAATAGAAATGTAGTACCCTCTGCTGGCTACATGCAGTATGACTGCACCATTATTTGTGTTGTTCCTCCATAGGTTCGGTTCTCTTGACTGAATCCATGCGAGGTATTTTAGCCCACACTGAAGGTTTGGTCAGTTCCGGACCTACTTCACCCTCTGTCCCCACGTCTCCCGTCTGCGAATGCGGGTTTCCAATGGAGGAAACACGTTGGATAACAAACTGTGAGAATTTGGCTTGCCAGCTATAAGCAATCTAATTGGGGTAGCCGACTTCAATCTATAATTTAATTCTCACCATGCTGACGTGGTTTATTACACGATTAAAAAGCAGAATTGATATTATTTGCTTATTTGTTCATACCGCTTACGCTAAATACAGAATTTCAAGGGGAAAAAAATGAGGGGGCACCCGGATTTGAACCGGGGACCTCTTGATCTGCAGTCAAATGCTCTACCACTGAGCTATACCCCCAATATGAAAAAAGGAATGGTAAAGTTAGTTTAAAAACGTAAACATAAATGTAAAAAAACGTTTTAATATTATGATATAAACGAATCTAGTTATAGGTGTTACAGATTCAATGGTCAAGCGAATTTCTGTATAAATCCATGAAATTAATTCCACAGATAACTTGTTTTATAAGTAGTGTGACGCAAGGGAATTTAGGTTTTAACTTCCGGTGTCTCCGAAGAGAATACATTTCAAAATAAAAGCGCAAACTATCCATAAACACTAAAAGTGTATTAAATTATTATGACAATAGTAAAGAAATTGTTTGAAATCTTCAAATAAACATGTATTTAAGAAAAAACGCTTATTACTACGAAAAAAGGCCTAATTTCTGACCAGAACTATGTTTTCTATAAATATGCTGACCCTACAACAAAAGTAAGTATTAAATTATCTCAGTGAAATGGAATGACCATCTACTTAGTGAAATAGTTTACCTTGAACCCGGTATGGTGACTAAATTTGCTGGAGTGTGAAATATTGCTCAAGGTCCTTCTGTCTCTCACTTCGGACGTGCCACTTGCGTCATCGTGGGTCATTTTAGGTAGCAATCGCCTATGCCAGTGTAAAATAATACCACAATGTGGAATTGACAATTAATTTATTTTAACCGATTGCTTTTCACTGTTGCAAATGTAGTATTACGTGTTTTGAGCTCATGTTTGGACTAAATTAGTCAGTACATTAACAAACTGAATTTATCTGGAAATTTGCCCGATTTAGGAACCACTAGCTAGCTAGTTTTGCTATACCAAGCTTGCTATGTTTGTAGTTTTAATAATTAATTAACTTGTCGTTTTACATTTTACACTACAACCTACAAGTGAAAAAAAAAATCTCACATTTCTGAACATAAAATAAAATAAAATAGCTTGGATTGACAAATCTACACCCAGTTTATCATACCAATTATACTTAAACTAGCTCAGGGGTAACCAATCACCTTCCTGATCACACAACAAGCTAATTGGCCTCTACCTGTGTTCAGTTGTAGTGATTTGGATTACTTCAGTATAAAATCAGCTGTTCCTAGAGGATTCTACTATTGAGTAGTGCATTTCAGAGTAAAGAATCTACCATGGCCAATAAGGAGCTTTCAAAGGAACTCTGGGATAAAGTTGTGGAAAGGTGCATAATCAGCAAATTGGTATAGAAAGATTTCAAAGGCCTTAAATATCCCTTGGACCATGATCAAGACCATAATTAAGAAGTGGAAGGTGCATGGCACGACCAGGATCTTGCCTAGAACAGGCTGTAAATCCAAGCTGGATGACCGAGCAAGAAGGAGACTGATCAGAGAGGCCAATGCAAGTATGAAGGAGCTCTGGGACTTTATGGCAAAGAGTGGTCAATGTGCGCATGTGTCAACAATACGGAAAGCTATCCACGGGAAGCCACTACTCAAACAAGTCCACATTCAGTCCCGTTTGAGGTATGCAAAAAAAACACTGAAGATTCTGAAGCCATGTGGCAAAAAGTGTTGTGGTCAGATAAAAAAACAGAAAAGAAAATGGGGCTTAATTAGGTATGGGATACAGGCATGGTATGGCAACCTTACAGTACAGTTAAAATCCCAGCTTGCCCCTCTTGTACAGACTGCCATGGAAGTCATAGGGAGGAAAGAACATCAGTCCCTCCAGTCTATTTACAAGCAGTCTATTCTTAGAGGAGCACAGAAAATACTGTCTGACCCATCTCATATCCTCCATTCTAAGTATGAGCTTTTACCCTCTGGCAGACGATACAGAGTCCCTAGGTGCAAACTTAATAGATTTAAAAACTAATTTGTGCCCACCTCAATCATACTTTTAAACAGCAATGCAGTATGAGGCTATAGGGACTGTGCACAAGGGGAATGTTTTAATAACCTTAATAGTATTGATTGTACATTGCTGTCTGGTCATGGAAGATTTAAAGTAATTAGTTTTTTTAAATGTGCATTATACATTTTCATCCAAACAACTCATGTAATACTATGTGAAGCACTTTGAGATTTTCTTTGTATAATAAAGTGCCATGAAAATAAAATTTATTATTTTTATCGTTTTATGATGCTGTGACGGAGTTGTGCAATATGTTGCTCCGACTTTTACTGATGGTGCCATATGTATGTTTTTTTGTATTTATGTATGATGTTGCATGTGTTTACGGTTTCTGTAAAGCAGCGACACTGAGTCCAAGTTTCCCTACAGGGACAATAAAGTATATCTTATGAAACCAAGAGAGACATTTTTTGGCCTAAATGCAAAACGTTACATTTGGCAAAAACCCAATACAGCACATCACCCAAAGAACACCTTTGCTAAAACAACAGAGTGGCAAAAAAAATGTAATGGTGAATGTCTTTGAGTGGCCTAATCAGAGCCCCGACCTAAATCCTATCGCAATTTATTAAATGCCTAGTCACCATTATTAAATGCCAACACTAAGGTTTGAATTATGACTTCTGTTATATCAGTGCATGTACCCACATTCTCTCCACACCTTTTCAATAAAAATATATAATTTAAGGTTGTACCCATTGGTTGTTATGTTAAATAAACATTTGTAATGATTATTTGGGTAGTTACAGTGGTATCAAACGGGCAAGTATCAATGGCTAGTACCAGGTTAGAGACCGATGAGGAGAGGGAAAGATGAAGCAAAGGAGGGTTTGGAGGCAGACCGACCACCTGATTAATCCACAGTCTGAGGACAGGAACGCTTTCATCACGTGAGTATTCAATCTGCCATCAAGTAGCACCAAGTAATTTTACCCCTGCAAAAATTCAAATGTCACCTCCCCTGAGTTTGTCAGTTTTCACATATCCCTTTTCACTCAACAAGGAACATTAGTGCATCGTCCCCCATTTGATATCAGCAACTTGTGGTCATATTCACAATCGGGTGTAAAACATGTCCACAGATCCAAGTTTTGTTCATCTAACTTCTGCTATATTAAAGCTTACATCTGGTTTGCTATGACAACCTCCACTCTGTTTAATAGAGCTGTTACTGCTACTTGCCACAAAAAATATTAAAATGCAAAAGTATGAAAAATTCTAACAGGTATCAAGTAAAAATTATATTTTGGCATGTGTAATCCAGAAAGAAATATAGTTCCTCATTTGCCCAGGTTCAGGATGAAAGCGTTAAATTGCTTGCACAGTAGATGGCAGCAATGGGCCAAAAATGACACTGCAGTGCTGTACAGATATAATGGTACTGCTTACTTCTCTTTCTTTTTTGTTATCTTTTGACTCCTTTACTACTACTGGCACTTCTAATACTAGTTTTTCATAGCAGTCGGCGGTTTTTATAAAACAAGGACGTGGCGCGCCCTCTGCGGCAGGCGCGCGCCCTCTTGCCAAAATGCAGTCCTAAGCCTCTCTTATGTGGAAAAACATGCTTTCTCGTTTCAAACAAACAAATTGATCTCTCTGACGACATCAAAATAATGGTACAATATTGTCAAATCGACGGTGAAACGCCACGAACTGCTTGAATGTCCACGTATCTTGGGCGTGTTGCTGTTGTTTGCTACCCTGGTGCGATGGTGGGATGCTGGTCTGGTCAGCTGACTTGGACGAGAGTCTCGTGTAGGCTTGGGCGATATTAAAATTCCCCTATTGCCTTTAATGGAATAAACAATATAGGGTATTATCGTTCCTACAGCAGCTGAAAAGACGCACATTGTTAGCCTATTGCCCAACAGTCTGGCTGTCCATATTTCGACGCCTTAGCGAATAATAAAACATCTGAAATAAGTTTTTGCTAGTAGTAAATTAATATTTCTGAATACGATATTTAGAAAGTATTAAGATTGATAAAACAGTATTAAGAATACTCCTTGGTCAATGGTGTCTCTCAAGAAGGGTGCCACCACTGTAGAGGGGTGATTTCAAGTGCTTTAATTGGGTGGGGGTGGTTAGCCTGCGATGGAGCACATTTAAAATTAAGGGGGGAAAGTTTAAAATTAAGGATGTGTTGTCATGGTCGTTAGACTTTTACATAGTTTCGAGGAATGGAAAAGCCAGACTTATGCCAAATTATCATGAAAGGTATCCGCCAGCTACGAGGAACAGGACATGGGTCTTGTAAGTAACGTAAAGGTTCGCTTAAATTCGCTAGCTTCACTGTACTTGTTTTCGCTGATCGGACATGTCGTAATGGATCACGTGTATCTACACCACCCTTGACCTCTGCACTTAACCGGAAGTATCTACTACATCATCAAGTTAGTTGGTTACTACATGACAGCGCAACCGAAGCTCATTTTAGATTGTCAAATATGGTAATTCTTATCCATTGTCAGCTTATGTGTAATAGCTAACGACGTGTTTTACACGTTCAATTAATTTGTTCGTGACAAAACTGATATATTTGAGGTTTTATGTTATATGTTTCCATTGCAGAATTGCTGAATTTGATTAGTCACTGTTGCTAGCTCCGGGAAAGCTAGCATTAGGCCATGTTATAAACGGATTCGTTTTTAGCTAATTTAATATGCAGTTCGCCGTATTTTAACTTTAACGTATTTTAAATTTGTATTTGCGTTTCTAATTCTTAAAAAATGCATTAGGTACGCACTTGTTTCTTGTAAGAGAGCCTTTTTCGCCAAAATGAAACTTAAAGCGCATATTATCGTAGTGTGCATCGTGCCATACTAATAGGTAGCCAGGACATGGCAACGTTTTACTCGCTAATGATCTATTCGTGCCGTTACAATGGAATAACTACAGTAATTAGCCAACTTGGGTCTGATCGACCATACTAAATGGCTAACGTTGGCGATCTCACTGTGAATTCAAGTTTTAAATGTTAATCAAGAAACGTGTTAGCTAGCTACAGACCACGATGATTCGGGAATCTATACTTTACCTTATTAGTTAGTTAGCCTATTGCCGGGGGATCTTTTTCCAACAGTTTTGAATCATTGAGTGTATGTTAGAAATTGACGTCAGTACCAGTAGCAAGCGTAATGGCCTAGCAGTGTAAAAAGTAGAAATCTCTGTTTTGGTCTAACTATTGTGTTTATCACTGGTGTAGAATTCCCGCGGTCTCAGGTCTCAGCTGAAGGACAGCGTCCCAGTGACTGGTTTGTGTCCGCAGGCCGGAGACTATGGCTTTCCCGACACTCTTCGCAAGGGGTGAGTTCATACAGCACCCGTGTTATTTTCACGCAAGGCCCTTTTTATTACGCTGTCGATCCTCTTAGGCGGGTGGTCTCTTAAGGTACTGCTTATGATCGCATTTGTAAAGTTCCTGTATAATGGTCCATGGTAGAATTTGCGCCATGCTTAAAATGTCATGGGTGGTAATACATTTACAGGTGAGATTGCAAAGTGTTTGACTTTGATGTACTACATGTAAACAGTATTTTTAATGGCTAAGGTTACCTATGTACACCTTAATGATTTTTTGTTTGTGTGTGTCTTTTGCTTGGCCACAGGTTTAGCAGTGTGAAGAATGAGCTTATCCCAAGTCACCCGTTAGAGCTGTCAGAGAAGAATGTGAGTTCCCCCCTGTCTTCTCAAACTCCACACTGAAATACAGCTCCCTGTACTAAAGAAACATTTCTGACATTTGTCTGTATTTTCTCAAATCCATGGGCCCTTTTCCATTGCACAATAAAGAAAACAAGAACCAGAACTTTTGGTACTTTTTTGGCACTAGAAAATGGGAACTTTGAGTTTGCCAAGGTTCCAGCTCCGCATAGTTCTCATTGTTGATTTTTGGTGGCTGTTCAAGATGTGGTACTTACCCTACCAAACAGGCCCTTGGGGGCAGGACTAGCATCACTGTTTATTGCTGATTGGTTACGCACTTTGCGTCACTCAATCGACTGATCGTGAGGGGGAAGAAGCATTTGTTGAAGAAGGAATATCAGCATAATAGAGAACCACGGGACCATGAAACAAGTGCAGTTCTCATTAAAAATAAAGTGTAGCCTAATGTAGTTACAGAAACATAGTGTCTGTTTTTATGCGATTGTGTTCCAGTTATACTACGACATGACAGGGCAGTGCTGGCAAGTAGATTTCCGGTCAGGCAAGAGAGGAAAAACTTTACTGTTTAATCCTGCTATAGCTTGCTATCAAGTGATACTTTTTTTTTTTATGGCAGCTTAACCAAAATGAAGCAAAAAATTGTTCCTTTACGTTGCTGATGTCTGCTCTGAATTTGCGCAAACCGTAACTGTTTCCCCTGAAGTCGGTATAAACAAAAATGGGAACTAGCGCTAGTTCCTGTTAGTTCCCGTTAGGTCTAGTTTGTAACCAGTGACTATTATTTTGTGTGACTTGGAAGAACTTCTCAAACACACACTGGTACAGTACCCTGGTTTGGCAGTATGTGTACTGTACTGTACTGTACTGTACCAGTACCTGGTTTGTGTATGGAGCAAAAGGGGAATGCACTCCTATTTTCCTCTTAATTGGGGGTTCTGTGTTACTGTGGAGTGACATGCGATCTTAAATACACTAACCTAACCTTTAAATACACTAACCTGGTTGTCAGAAGGCTGGTTCCTGCTCTTTAATTCTCTCTACAGTTTCAGCTCAACCAAGACAAGATGAACTTCTCCACACTCAGAAACATACAGGGCCTCCATGCAACCCTCAAACTACAGATGGAGTATAGGGCAGCGAAACAGGTAAGTGCTCCCCTTACTCGCCTGTTCTGAGAGACTGGAAAGTTGAAAAGAGAAAGGTACTTTGTCTGAAGTTGCATTCAGACGCTCCCCTCTTGGGCTGGTTGCTGTCTGTCAGTTCAGTTTAGTGCTGCTTTATTGGCAGGACACATGCATGTACAGTGTGAAAAGTGACGAGGGTCTCTCCCTCTCTCTCACCTTCACCTTATCAGTGTCTCTTTCTCTCTCGCAATCTTTCCCTTTTGTCTCTCTTCCTGTCTCCCTGACATTCCCACCCCTCGCCCCCTCTCTATCCCTTACCCCAGATCCACCGGCTTCCATTCCTGCAGAGTTCCAATATTGCCCTGGACACGCTCAGAGGGAGTGATGACAGCATTGGGTTCGAGGACATCCTCAACGGTAAGTGGGTGATTCACCCCAGTCTTTAACACTCTGACACCTCCTCCTGTACACTATGCCAGTTCCTTTTTTTTGCCTAAATTGCTGATGCCAAAACACATTCAGATTGCTTACATGTAATATTTATGGATATACACTGCTCAAAGAAATTAAGGGAACACTTAAATCACACATCGCGGATCTCGATGAACGAAATATTTAAGTTGAAAATCTTTATTGATTACATTGTGTACTTCGTCGAGAGCAAAATGACGTAAGAACGGTCACTGGAAACCAAAATCATTAACCCATTGTGGGCTGGATTCAAAATCACACCTAAAATCAAAGTGAAAAATTGAGATCACAGGCTGATCCAACTTGTGTGAATTTCATCACGACAACTCATAATGTGGCTCAGTAGTGTGTATGGCCCCCACGTGTCAGTATGCACTCCCGACAACGTCTGGGCATGCTCCTGATGAGATGTGGCGCTATTTGGCGGCGGCGGATGCACCAATACATAACGTCCCAGACGTGCTCAATTGGATTCCGGTCTGGGGAATGTGAGGGCCAGTCAATGGCATCAATGCCTTCGTCATCCTGGAACTGCCTACACACTGGCCACATGAGGCCGGGCATTGTCCTGCACCAGGAGGAACCCAGGGCCCACTGCACCATCGTAAGGTCTGACAATGAGTCTGAGGATTTCATCCCGGTACCTAACAGCAGTCAGGGTACCGTTGGCTAGCACGTGGAGGTTTGTGCGGCCCTCCAAGGACATGTCTCCCCAGACCATCACTAACCCACCGCCAAACCGGTCATGCTGGATGATGTTGCAGGCAGCATAACGTTCGCCACGGCGTCTCCAGACTCTTTCACATCTGTCACGTGTGCTCAGTGTGAACCTGCTCTCATCTGTGAAGAGAACGGGTCGCCCATGGCGAACCTGCCAATTCTGGTGTTCTCTGGCAAATGCCAATCGAGCTGCACGGTATTGGGCTGTGAGCGCAGGTTCCACTCCCGGTATCTCCTCCACGCTCTTGAGACTGTGCTGGGAGACGCCGCAAACCTTCTTGTGACAGTACGTATGGATGTGCCATCCTGGAGGAGCTGGACTACCTGTGCAACCTGAATGAGCTGCAGGTACCGCCTCATGCTACCAGTAGTGACAAGGGCACTAGCAAAATGCATAACTAGAGAAAAATCAGTCAGGAAGGATAAGGAGAGAGAAATGATCTGTGGCCACCACCTGCAAAACCATTTACTTTTTGGGGGTTGTCTTGCTGTTGCCTCTCCTGTCCACCTGTTGTCACTTTCATTTGCACCAAAGCAGGTGAAATTGATTCACAATCGTTTACGCTTCCTAACTGGACAGATCGATATCCCAGAAGTTTAGTTGACTTGGTGTTATACTGTGATGATTAAGTGTTCCCTTAATTTCTTTGAGCAGTGTACTATAGGCTCTGTTTTTATTCATACCCTTGATAAAGATGAACAAAAGAGATTGTATAAAAGAACTAAACTAATGAGGTATATTTTATGCAAAAAAAAATCTGAAAATTATATTCTTTAATAATAATTAATTTGCATGAACCACAATCGGAACGGTTCACAAATTATTTTTTTCCCAGAAAAATCTAAAATAGTCATACCCCTGTTATCAGTACTTTGTGGTTCCTCCCTTGGTCATTATAACAGCAAGTAGTCACTTTCAGTAGTGTTGTACGAGGTTATGGAACTTCTTGGGGGAATCCTCATCCATTCCTCCATGCAGAATTGTTCTAGTTCCTTCAGATTCTTGGATTGATGTTTGTGGACTGCATTTTTAAGTTCAATCCACAAATGTTAAATTGGATTCAGGTCTGGAGACTGAGATGGCTCTGTCAACCATTTATTAGTTTCTTTGGATGTATGTTTGGGATCGTTATCTTGTTGGAAGGTCCATCTGCGGCCAAGGTGCAGCTTCCTGGCAGAGGGAATAAGGTTTGCTGGAGTTCATGGTTCCATCTATTTTAATAAGGGCCCCAGGGCCTGTGGATGCAAAACAACCCCAAAGCATTAAAGATCCACCACCATGTTTCACTGTAAGCATGAGGTTCTTTTCAACATTACTTGCATTCTTTGGACGCCAAACATAACGCTGATGTGCATGTCCAAAAAGCTTGATTCGGCCATAAGACACGGTTCCAATTGTAGTTCAGACGTACTTATTCCAGTGAATTGTCTTCAAAAGAGGCTTCCTTCTTGCAACTCTGCCATAAGGTCACTGTCATGTAGGCGTCGTCAAATGGTAGCTTTAGACACCTTGTAACCTCAAGGTGCCAGGTTGTTTTGGAGACCTTGAACTGTGTCCCTTGGACTTGTTTTTGCCTCTCGAACCGTCTGTCTCACTACACGTGGGGGCAAGATAGACTTGCATACTCTACCTGCAGGGCTCAACACTAACATTTTACACTGGTGGCACAGTTGCCACTAAGTTTTTCTGTTAGTGGCAGTGGCACATAATTTGGTGGCACAACATTTGAGGTAAATGTACGTAAAAAAAATTTTTAGGCGGTAATAAGGTGCAACAGCAATGAGATTTTATTCATACTAAACTCAGAAGTGCATATAGTTCGGGGAGAGGGGCAGCAGCGCTCGCGATGCACCTGTCGCGGCACTGTATGTGCT
Source organism: Aldrovandia affinis (assembly GCA_029706075.1). Classification (NCBI taxonomy): domain Eukaryota; kingdom Metazoa; phylum Chordata; class Actinopteri; order Notacanthiformes; family Halosauridae; genus Aldrovandia; species Aldrovandia affinis. The sequence continues at coordinate 408,465 of JAINUG010000240.1, read as the reverse complement.
TGTGGCTTTTGCCGTGGATAGCGAGGGGGTCACGTTTAAAACGGGTTGCTGCAGACGCAAGTTTGCTACTGCCTGCAACAGTCGGCCCGCATTGTTTGCAGTACACACAGTACATATATTTAACTGTTTTCTCGTACCTTAGCCATGTGAACTCTTTAAGCCACTCAGGCGAAATCTCGAGTTAGGGCTACATTTTGGCTTTTTAGCGGAGGGTGGCTGCTCGGTTACCTCGGATTCCTGTTCTGTGACTGCTCATCGGATTCTGAATCTATTTCTGCGTCTGGTCTAACCTCAGGTGGTGGTGGTGGGGCATTTTCTTCACGAAAAACGTATCGATGCGCTTCATTATTCTTCATAGGCTATGGTTTTGTGATCGGCAATGATGACCTAGCTTGCTCTAACGTTGTGTCTGACTCTTGCTACTTTGCGGGACTCGGGGAAAACTTGAAAGAAATGCCGCCCGAACGGACGGGCTCCGCCCAGACCTCATGTAGCCTAGTCGCCAAGACAACAGACATAAACACAACTTAACCGACATAACAAGATCAATGTGAGATCAAATAATCAAACAAAATCGTCCAACTGTTTGACCAAAATATTACTTTAGGATAAAAAATAAATAATTTTTTTTTTTTTTAAACATTCTAGTGGCAACATTGCCACTGGTAATTTTTTTTAGTGGCACTGGGCAGATTTTCAGTGGCAAATGCCACCAAATTGGTGGCAGTTTCGAGCCCTGACCTGGCAGGTTAGCCACTGTTCCAGTGGCCTTAAACTTCCTAATAATTGTCACAACAGTGGAAAGCAGTATCTTTTAACTTTTTCGTTTTTTGTAGCCATCTCCTGACCTGTAGAGGTAAATAACCTTTTGTCTGATGTTTTCAGAGAGGTCTTTGCCTTTCACCATGATGGTGGCTGACCACAGTATTTCAAATGTGTGTTCCCTCCTTTTTATACCCTAGGGAAACAGGAAACCATTGTAGGCTACTGTATAGTTCCATAACCTTCCAATGAACTTCAAATAAATTGTATATTTATGGAGATTTGCTTTTGTTGGGTTACATTTAAATGAATAGTTAGGGGTATGAATAATTGTGATCCAGATTTTTTCTGGAAAAACAATATTATTAATAAAACAATGTTTTTCTGAACAATTGTATTAGTAATATAGGTTTGACATTTTCTGAGCATAAAATATACCTCATTACTTATATAGTTTATTCTATACAATCTATTTTGTTCATCTTTATCAAGGGTGTGAATAAAAATGGAACCTACTATAGTTGGTGTTGGTAAGTGACATGTTGGTCTTGAGCAGGAGTCAGTGTGAAAAAGTGTGAATCCCCCTCTTTTTCAGGGAGAATTCTACTGAAAACCTCAGGACTAGTAACATGTAGGGAGGCAGCCTAATGGATTATGGAAGCAATCACTCTCTGTCCTACTCTTTTCTTGTACTGTTCTCTTTATCACTGAGTCTTACTCCATTGGTTGACCAAACAATCAGCTCTTTTCCTGGATTATCTCTAACAGATTTTTCTTGATAGAGTAATTTAACAGGGCTGTGGTGTTGGAGGGAGTTTAGGGAGCTGAGATTGTAATCCGAAGGGCTCTAGATGCAGGTCTGGAGTGGGGTCACTGCCAATGTACCTTTTTTGCGTTGGTGCTTGTAGATAACCTTACAGCGTTGTATCACATTTGATCCTTGTGTTGCCATACCTACCTCCTGTAGTCTCGTGAGACTTGTGATGTGCGAATCACCTCTCACAGGCTCAATCTGACGTACGGAAATGTAATGTTGTTCATGACTTTCATCCTGCCTCCGCATCAGTTAATCAAGAGTGCTTAACTTGAATCACTTCTGTAAGTATCCGTTGTATAAATGTGTAGCCTCTAAAGAATGGTAGTTCTGTCACACTGACCAATGTCTCTCTGCAGATCCAGCACAGTGTGAGATGATGGGAGAACCGCACATCATGGTGGAGCACAAGCTGGGCCTACTGTGATCAGGGTGCCCCACCCCTCCCTGCCTGAATGCACCCTGCTTTGTGTGTGGCTTTATCCTGCAGCAGTTTTCTGCTCAATGCACCCCACGTGCACAACCACTCAGAATTTTCTATGCTTAGATTTCCTGTATTTCTAATAAAATTCCAACCTTAAATGATGTCTTAAATTTGTAAGAGGTGTGTATTTTTTGTTTTCATATTTTGGTTAACTGTAAGAGTGCTCTGTTGTGTTAAGATTGTTAAGGGAAATAAATGGCAAGTTGTGGGACATGCACTCATGTCTCAATACTACACTGACTTATATATTGGTCTGCACGCATTCATGCACACACAAAAGCACATGCACCCATATATGCATTATATGCATACATATAAACACATACACACAAGAGTGCATACACCCTACTGAAGTAGTCCTGAACCTGATCCTAACAAACGTCATATAGGATGTCTCACATGCACAACATCTCCAGCTGAAGCAGATGCTGGATACTGGCCATTGCCTTGCAAACATGCAGAATATATGGGCAATTATGGGGTTTTTTTTTCAACATTTGCTGCTAGAACTTGTAATTCTCAAAATATATTAAATGAGACGCCTAAAGAGTTGTATGTCTGACATTGAGAGCTAGCAAAGAAATGGATACCACCGCTACCACCAAACGCGGGCTGCTGAGTTGCCCGGAACTCCCAAGTGGGAAAAAAACAGATACTTTAAGTCACAGTAGCCACACGTAGCTGATTCTTTATTTAAAGGTTTAAAATCACATACAGTGATGCATTAAAATCAGTATCATTGGCTGGGTCTTGCAAGAGGTAACCATCCCCACGTTACCCTTCCTGGGCATTACCTGACCCATTACTACACACCAGACCTTTATACCCCCCCAACCAATGACAAACTGGCACATTGTCTCGTGTATTCACCCTCTTCAGGTAGGAGGACACAGGTTAGCAGAATAATGGAGGATTGCCAATTACTGATGTAAAGGAGTAAATAGCTAGCTATTGCAAATTGTATGGAGAATGATTGAAGTTTTGGTATACCCATTGCAATATGTGCCTCCTACACCTTCATTATAAATTACTCGGCATAATAATACATCATATTACACCAGCACCACAACACATCCCATGTTACATAATACCCATCACTCCCTCGTATTAATGCACCCACATATCTCAAGAATTGTGATAAAACAAAATATAATTCCCAAATCAATACACAATTACTTAAAAACTTGAAGACCCCCACACTAGGCCTAAGCTTGACTCCCACAGGTAACCTTTCCATGCCCCCAGTTTATACACTGAAGTCTGAGCCAGGGGGTCTCTACCATCACAAGAAGCATGAACCTAAATAAAGTCTCATGGCTTTAAAAAAAGGTCAATATCACGTATTCACGAAGCTATTTGGATAGCTAAATGTACAGAGAAGGGTTACTTAGTTAATGCAATGTCGTAACCTTTCTTTGTACATACTGCAAAATAATATCTGAGAGGATGACACCAGTATTTAATATTTGTTTTAACAACTATCCCAATATTGTTCCTTTATTCCCTGTTTTTTGAATGCCCAATCGCAATTGTAAGTCTGTCCCACTGTGGCATCAAGTTGAGCTGCCCTGCCATTGAGGGGTTTACTTTGTGTGCAGATGGCACAGACAGACAGCAGTAATACAAGCTATAGGCTTCCATTAGAATGTAGAAGCCAATTTACTTTGGAGCACTAACAGACAGGTTGGTATCATTCAATTGGAGTGAGCCCCGCAATACAAAGGTTGAATGAATCATTCACACGTGAGAATGGTTGATTTTTTGTAATCTAGCCACAGTGCAGGGTAAGTTTTAAGTTTTCTCCAGTTAAAACGCTAGATCTTAACCCTAGTTTTCATTTGCACAGAACTTGTTTCCTTTAGCTGAGTCAGACAATATTGGGAATAAACAGTATGATGATTACCAATATGTTAAGAAACATATTTCTCTTTCTTAAATTTTGTTTCAGATTTTATCACATTTTCTCCCAATTTAGTAGCCAATTACACCCGCTATTTTTTTAAATGTCAATCCCCCCCTAGTAGTGTGAGTTAGTTGCCGTAGTCCTGCGATCGGTAGTGACGAAGGCGAAGTAACGCCTCCTCCGAGAGACGGCACTTGCCAGGCCGTGGACCGTAACCCGGTACTACAGGGCCACTCTTATGCGCAGCGAACGTCATGTTGGCTTCCCTCCCCCCTCCCTGTGGCGGACAGGGAATTGAACCCTGGTCTCCGTGGCCAGTGTCGAACGTTGTAACCACTGGACCACGAAGAAACATATTTATTCAAATTTGAATCATTCATAGATTTTTTTTTCATGACCAGATGTGAATTGTTCCATCCGAGCCACCTGACAGTAAAAACTCATCCTTCTGGTCAAAAATGACACTCTGTACGGCATCATCATGCCCCACCAGACTGGTAACCTGGGAGGAATCCAGATCCAGCATCTTCACCAAGCTGTCATTACTGGCAACAGCCAGCGTCCGTCCTGATGGGCTGAATGCCACCTGGTTGCTGGGGTGAGGGCCTGTGTCCACGGTTAACACAACTGCCACCTTTCTGACATCCCACAGCTTCACCACTCCATAGGAGTCACAGGAGGCAATGGCAGCCCCCGCTGCGCTGAAGGCTGCATGGTTACAGGAGTGCAGATGCCCGTGGAAAGTTTGGGCTCGCAGACTGGTACGGGTGTCCCACAGTGCCAGCGTCTTGTCAGCAGAGCAAGAGAGCAGCGTGTTGGAGAACGGCAGGAAGTAGACGCTGTTGACGGAGTCTGTGTGGCCGCGCAGCGTGTGGTGGCAGCGCTGGCTGTGCAGGTCCCACACCTTGCAGGTGTTGTCCATGGAGCAGGAGGCCAGGGAGTCGCCGTAGGAGTGGAAGGAACAGGCCCAGGTGGCATGGGCATGGCCCTCCAGGGTCAGGATACACTGACCCAGTGAAACATCCCAGACCTTGACGGTGGCGTCCCCACTGGTGGTGGCCAGCCTGCTGCCATCTGGGTGGAAACTACAGCTGGACAGCCAGTCACTGTGCCCCTCGCCTATCATCAGCTCCTCCCCTGCTGGCAGTGCCCACATCTTCCACAGCTGGTCATCGCTGGCAGAGGCCACAATGGGCTTGCATGGGTGCAGGGCCAAGCAGCTCACAGGTAGGGCATGGGCCTTGAGAGAGCCGGTCAGGTGGAGCACTGGCATTCTGGAGCAGACATTAGGGAGCTGATATTTGATCTGGGCGTGGTTCAAGTTTACACGGGCGTCGGCAGGGAACACTGAGTCCTTAGGGTGTCTGCCCAGGAGGGAGCTCTTGGTGGGGTCTTTGGCCAAATCGTGTGGGGCGATGCTTTCAGGCAGCAGTCCAGCATCTCTGTCTGCGCTGCTTTTCAACCTGCCTTGGCCCAGGCAGTGCTCCCTGCTAGTGGACTGGAGCCCTGGCGACGGACGGTCTGCCCCTCTCGCTGCCACGTTGCAGCGGTCGACCTCCAGGCCCCGGAGCTGGCCGAGGTACCGGTCCCTCTCCAAACTGATGAGCATCTTCTGCTTCAGCGCTGCCTGGTATTTGTCGGTCAGCGTCCGCAAGGCCGGCTCATAAGAGGCATAGTGCTTCTTCAGCCGCTTTAGGTCCTCAATCAGTCCATTCTTCTCCTGGGCCACACGCCGGTGATGCAGGCGGTGAAAGTCCCGCTCCTTGCGCAGCCTCACAAGCGCCTCGCCTGCTTTGAAAGCAGCCTCCCTGTAATTGTCACGCTCTCGCTGCACATTCCTGAGCTCGTTGTCAAGGAGCTGGTTCTGCGTGTACGCGTCTGGCACGAGCCCAGACTGCTCCACATTCAGCTGGCCCCTGTGCACCATCTCGTACCACTCCGTCTGGAAGCAGTCCAAGGTTCTGTGCATTCCCATTCTAACCAGGAAATTGCGGAGGAAATCGTCCACGACCTCGGGTATGTGGGAAATAGGCTGTTTAGCAGCGGGGATGTTCTGTGACACCGCGCTTGTGCCATCGGTGCGTGTGCAGAGCGCTTTCAACACGGTCTCAAAATCCTCCTCTCCTTCTGTTAGGCTCCATTCGTCGTCGAGAGGGACATCTTCATACTCATAACCGTCCTCGGAGTCTTCGGGTATTGAGACTTTTTCAAGGTAGAACGGATCGTGCAAGGATTCTGGTGGTGCTCCGGTATTTGTAGCCATGCTTTCCACTGCGCTTGGAGTGTAAGTTTGTTTACTGTTGCCATGGGCACCACAAAGCGCCAGGGAACGGTGCCACGTAACGCGAGATCCTCTGCGTGATTCCCGAGGAAGAATGACCAATGAAACGCTTCTAGTGGTCTAAAATAAAGGTCCCCTAACATTGCGGACTATCATGAGGCGCCCTTGCCAATTCGACCAAAAACATTGGATCCAGCGGAGTATTTTAACCTCTCAAGGGACCAGAGACGGGCAGAGGCAGAGTCGGCTGCACTGAAGGTACTGAAGGTACCAGCTGCAGCTCAACAGCCTGAATTGGAAAGAGCTCGTCCTAAGTGAGGGGAGAAACAGAAGGGCAGAGAGCGCACACGCTATAAGGCTAACGTCCTCGTTATAGCTAGTTAGCAAGCTATATCAAAGACAACATTAAATCGATGTAAATGATCCATCGTAAGCTCTCATTTGTTAACTGTTGCTTTCAGTTCATTTGAAAATAAATAGTCAGCTGTGTAAATGAATTGTAGCTGTGTCGCTAAGGTAAAAAACTGCAATTCGCTCTGGATAAGAGTCCGCTAAATGTATCTAGCCAGCTAGCTAGCTATACGTATTTATATATTTTTAAACTTGTATATTTAGTCATAGTTTGAACAGTTAGCAACCTACATTGTCAACTCCTTGTTTGCAAAGTAAACAAGAGTAAGAGTATTATTTGTACGAACATGTTAGCTAACCAAATCACATTGATAGATACAAGGCTATGGTGTTACAAAAGTGAGGGTAGCAATACGAATGTGCTACTAGCTGTTACCAATCTCTTGCAACACATTAAGAATTGGCTACTCGATGTTTTCCGATACAAAAGGTTGATGCAGAAATTGATATTTTCGTGACTAGGTAAATTAGGAGTCTAGATGGGCCGAACGGACAGTTCTTGTCATTATATTATTATGTTCTTAATAATAATAATAATAATACGTTTTGCAGTGCCCATCGTATGGTAATATTCATTGAGCTTGGGTTGAGGTTACACCTACAGTTTTCCAAATTCTTGGACTGATCATTTACATGGGATTTACAGAGCTGCCTGACCTTCATCGATACTGGGGCACAAAGTCTCTTCGGGGTTCTTGGGCTCGAGTTTTCATGTTCCGTGATCGCTTCAAAGCTCTGTTGGCTGCCTAACATGTTGTAGACCCTGCCGCCGAGGATAGGCTCAGAAAACTGCGGTAGCCTACTTGTTGCAGCCAGAGACGGGTTAATTTACACTGCTAAACACGTTTTCAACAACCATAATTAATCAAGAGATTGGGCGGAATGAAAACCAACATGCACAGTGGGCCCCCAGGACCAAGGTTGAAAACCACTGGCTTAGCGAATTGTCACTGGTCATTTACCTTCCCATGCGTGTTTCCCCATCCATGCATGTCTTCAATCCCATGGACTCTAACAATGCATGTCCTGCATTTTTGACTTGCTTTGGACTTATACATGTGTAATGGTTGAATAATGCTGTGTTTTTAAAATAGCTTGTTATCAGTTTGGCTGTTTGTGTAATATAAGCCCAGTAGAATTATATATACAGAAGGCATTGAAGTCGGTTTGTATTATTATAATACATGCATTGTTATTATAGGTCTTATTATATTTTAATGAGACAATGTTACCCCTTAACATTATATATTTTTACAATAAAATCCTTTAAAAAAAATCTTATACTGCTTGTGAATGTATTTTTTTAATCATATGCAAGACTAAATGTTATTTATAATGTGTCATGGTGCAGTTATATATTTATTCTCCTACCCGAATATGAAAGTCTATCGCGTCTCACCTCTTCTCTGTCCTGACCCCTAGGTGGTGGAACGATCTTCCGCACTCAGTCAGGACCGTGGAATCACTTGCCATCTTCCGCAAGAGGCTCAAAACCCACCTCTATAGACTCTACTACCACTGATTCTGTACATTATCTAATTGTCATAATCACTGCTTACATGTTTAATGCTGCATTTCGTATTACGTAATGTTGTCCCAAAATACTATTTTTTTTCTTCCCATTCTACTAACCTTTTATTTCCCGGTGTTACAGGTAAGGTTTGCAGCTGCCAACATTGATGTCTATTACTGTATTACTACACTGATCTCTTGCGCGAACAATGATTGATCTTACCATGTATAAATGCACATCTTTTAAGTCGCTCTTGCTAAGAGCGTCTGCTAAATGCCAAAAATGTCAAATGTAGTGTCTGACCATGGAACATTCCATAGAATTGTGTAAAAACACCATTAGTCACTAACAAGCCTGTAACTCTCACAGTAAAAGGTATTTCTAATTTGACTTAAGATTTTAAGTGCTTAATAAATAAGGAAGATTCAAATATACTCAAACATTTTCTCTATCCATGAGAAAGTAGTAAAAATGGGTGGGATTTATTGACCCCGCATACTGTATGAAAATAAAAAGGAGGATCGGTAAAAATAGCCATATTGGGTCACTTCCGTGTTGTGTAAAACAAAGCTTTCCGAGTGCAAATTGCTACACAGAAGGGATCCTGCATGGCTGGAAGTTAGCCATGAAACAGGAATCAAGGATAAATAGATAATGGAGAGTATTTCAATAGATACACTAGTTCAGGGGTCTTCAACTCTCCAGGCCTCGAGGTCCACTGTGTCTGCAGGTATTTGCTCCAACACGCACTACACCACCTGATTTAGAATAATTAGTTTACCTCCTTGGTCCAGGAGGCGAGCTAATTAGTGAAATCAGGTGGTGTAGTGCGTGGTTGGAGCAAATACCTGCAGACACAGCGGACCTCGAGGCCTGGAGTTGAAGACCCCTGCACTAGTTGTTAATTTTATCTAGCTAGATGGCTAGTCAGCTAGCTAGATAGCTAGTCAGCTAGCTAGCAAGCTAACCTAACTAGCCTTGCTAACATCTTTTATAACATTAGATTAGTGATGCCTCTCACATTGAACTACCATAATAATGTTGATTTTAAACACACTGCTCAGAGTGAATATGTGCATAGACCATCTTAAATGAATTTAGTCATTACATAAACATCGAACAAAAAGTTCGGAAATTTGTGTTTGGTAGATTATTTTTCTGTTGTAACAAGCTTCTTGGCAATACATTTTATACCGTTGGATTATCCCTTTTAAATGGTGCCCCATTTCTAAGGAACATGCATTTGTGGGATGAGCAGCACAGCTGAGTATGTGGGTTGCACCCATGAACAATTTGCCAAATCTTCTCTGCCAATGCCAAACAGCTTATTCTGCTGTTGCTATTGACTCTTGTTAGGTATTGTTTGGTGGATTGGATGATTGAAGTCTCAGTAACAAGGAAGAAACAAGACATATTGGCAATTTTACTATTTATTCATTTAACAAACAGTCAGGAGCCTCAGTAGCGTGTGAAAGAACCATACACAGCCTGGCACCTCCTCCTCATGCTGGTCACCAGCGTGGTCACACACTGCTGTGGGATGGCATTCCACTCCTCAACCAGGATTTGTCCGAAGTCAGCCAACGTGGTTGTGTTGGTCACTCTAGCACGAACAGCACGCCCAAGCTGATCCCACAAGTGTTCAATTGGGTTGAGGTCAGGACTGTTGGTAGGCCATTCCATTCTCTCTACTCGCAAATTCTGGAAGTAGTCTCTGATAAACCCTGTTCTGTGGGGGTGAGCGTTGTCATCTTGGAGGATGGAGTTCGGTCCCAGACTGGAGATATGGGATTGCCACTGGTTGCAGAATCTCATCTCGATATCTCTGCATTGAGATTGCCTCCAATGATGACAAGCCTAGTTTTTCCAGTGATGGAGATGCCGCCCCACACCATCACACTGCCTCCACCAAAAGGTGTTACTCTATCGGTGCAGCAATCAGCATAGCGTTCTCCCCGTCTTCTCCACACTTTTACCCTACGATCCAACTTCCGTAGGCAGAATCTGGACTTATCGCTGAACATAACGCTCCTCCACATGTTCTGCCAATCAGGTGCCTGCCGGAAGCTCAAAACAAGAGTCAATAGCAACAGCCGAATAAGCTGTTTGGCATTGGCAGAGAAGATTTGGCAAATTTTTCATGGGCGCAACCCACATACTCAGCTGTGCTGCTCATCCCACAAATGCATGTTCCTTACAAATGGGGCACCATTTAAAAGGGAAATAAACAGGCTTTCCAACGGTATACAATTTATTGCCAAGAAGCATTGTTACAACAGAGAAATAATCTACCAAACCCAAATTTCTTTTAGTTCGATGTTTATTTTTGAAATGTGCAAACAATAATATGTAGACTACTGTAAAAATGTAAATTTTTTACATTTACTGTTTTTTTTAAATTTGTATTGCACTTACACATCCAGCCCCAATGTAGCTTTATTGTATCTGTCTGTGTCTGCTTCTTGTCAGTTTTTACCATGCCCAAATTCAAATGGCCCCTCAGAGATTCATAAAGTTGTATTGTATTGTATTGTATACTCCTCTAATACGAGTGACCATCTACAACCATAGCGAAATACACTGCCCATCAAAAAAAAAAGTCAAACACTCTAATATTTCATTGGACCGCCTTTAGCTTTGATTACGGCACGCATTCGCCGTGGCATCATTTCGATAAGCTTCTGCAATGTCACAACATTTATTTCCGTCCAGAGTAGCATTCATTTTTCACCAAGATCTTGTATTGATGATGGGAGAGTCGGACCGCTGCGCAAAGTCTTCTACAGCACATCCCAAAGATTCTCAATGGGGTTAAAGTCTGGGCTCTGTGGTGGCCAATCCATGTCTGAAAATGATGTCTCATGCTCCCTGAACCACTCTTTCACAATTTGAGCCTGATGAGTTGTGGCATTGTCATCTTGGAATATGCCCGTGCCATCGGGGAAGAAAAAATCCATTGATGGAAAAACCTGGTCATTCAGTATATTCAGGTAGTCAGCTGACCTGACCTCATTCTTTGGGCACATAACATTGCTGAACCTAGACCTGACCAACTGCAGCAACCTCAGATCATAACACTGCCCCCACAGGCTTGTACGGTAGGCACGATGGGTGCATCACTTCATCTGCCTCTCTTCTTACCCTGATGCACCCATCACTCTGGAACAGGGTAAATTTGGACTCATCAGACCACATGACCTTCTTCCATTGCTCCAGAGTCCAATCTTTATGCTCCCTAGCAAATTGAAGCCTTTTTTCCCGATTAGCCTCACTGACAAGTGTTTTTCTTAAGGCTACACAGCTGTTTAGTCCCAATCCCTTGAGTTCCCTTCGCATTGTGCGTATGGAAATGCTCTTACTTTCACTATTAAACATAGCCGTGAGTTCTACTGTTGATTTTTTATGATATGATTTCACCAAACATTTAAGTGATCGCCGATCACAATCATTCAAGTAGATGATGGTTCACCACTATCCTTCCAGGTTTTAATAATGCGTTGGACAGTTCTTAACCCAATTTTAGTAGTTTCAGCAATCTCCTTAGTTGTTTTCTTTGCTTGATGCAGGCCAATAATTTGACCCTTCTGAAACAGATTAACATCTTTTCCACGACCACAGGATATGTCTTCCGACATGGTTGTTTAAGAAATGAGAAGCTACTCATTGCATCAGTTAGGGTTAAATAACTTGTTGCCAGCTAAAATGTATTAATCACTGCAGTAATTATCCAATGGAACCTATTTGCTTAGTTAAATCCAGGTGGTGACATTTTGTTTGGCCAGGCAGTGTAGTTTCAACACTAATTTCCCGCAAATATGACATTACATCCGTTACCGTCCATTTGTGGCTATGTAAAGCAAATAATCGTCGCCTGGTTAAATCCCGGTCATGGCTAGATAGTAACCCTATATATACAGTGCTTTGGAAAACAACTCAGACATTTTGTTGCTTTCATTTATAACACTTTCATTTAAGAATTAATATCTGTTATAAATACAACCTACTGTGCTCTGGCAGCTGTAAGTGAATTAGTTCAAAACATTACTTTAACGAGCCACACAATCAGTTGATTGGCCTCTGTCTGTGTGCCATAAGAGTGACTGTCATGATTTCAGGATTAAGGCACTTCGCTCTTTGATCGGGTAGTGAATTTGAAGGAAAGACACAAAAATGAAGACCAAAGAGCTTTCTCCGGAAGTCAGGGATATGGTTCTCAAAAGGCACAGATTAGGAGAAGGGTTTGAATATCCCAGTGATCACTGTTGGCTCAATAATCAAGAAGTGAAAGCAGCATCATACCAACCAGACCCTGCCTAGAAAAGGCTGTCCCTCCAAACTCAGTGACCAAACAAGGAAGAGACTTGTGAGGGAAGCCACTGTGAGGCCAACAATGACTCTAAAAGAGTTCAGTGGCTGAGAATGGAGTTATAGTGCATCAGTCAACGATATCAAGAGCACTGCATAATATTGGCCTGCATGGCAGGGTGGCAAGAAAAAGCCATTACTTAAAAGAAAACATTGAGTGCGTGAGTGATCCAGCTAAGATGTGGGAAAAGGTTTTGTGGTCACATTTTTTGGCCAAAATGCAAAGCGTTATGTATGGGCGCAAACCTAACACTGCCTATGCCCCATGTAACACCATCCCTACAGTGAAGCATGGTGGTAGCAGTATCGTGCTATGGGGATGCTTCTCTTTGATGACATAACTAATTTCTTCTTTATGAAAATTCAATTTGAGAATTTGAGAATGTTTCAGATTTTTCCCTGGTTTTCTCCCCAATTTGGAAGCCAATTATACCCTCTATTTATTTCGATTAACCCTCCCCCACGAACTTGCCGCCCGTCTTTACGGGGCAAGCTACTCTGGCAGAGACGGGTTTTGAACCATGTCCCTGACAGGCAGCTCACACTCGTATAGGACCAGCCAAATACGGGTGCATTAGACCGATACACTATCTACCAGCCCTTGAGCATATGAGTTTTGAATAAAACATATTAAATGGAAAAAAATGTGAACGTATCATTGAATCTTTGAAACATTGCCTTTTTTTCTTTTGTAACTTTTTTTAAAGGGCAAGATTGTTTGTGGCGGCACGGTGGCACAGTGGATAGCGCTGTCGCCTCACAGCAAGAAGGTCTCGGGTTCGAATCCAGGCCGGGGCCTTTCTGTGCGGAGTTTGCATGTTCTCCCCGTGTCCGCGTGGGTTTCCTCCGGGTACTCCGGTTTCCTCCCACAGTCCAAAGACATGCACGTTAGGCTAATTGGAGAGTCTAAATTGCCCGTAGGTATGAGTGTGTGAGTGAATGGTGTGTGTGCCCTGCGATGGATTGGCGACCTGTCCAGGGTGTATTCCTGCCTCTCGCCCGGAACGCATGCTGGGATAGGCTCCAGCCCCCCCCCCCGCGACCCTGACCAGGAATAAGCGGCTTAGACAATGGATGGATTGTTTGTGGTTTACAGCCAAACTTAAACAGAATGATTATGTCTGCCAGGGAGTATACTGAGCATCCATTTTTTAATTACCAGCAAAGGGAATGAACATATTTGCTGAAAAGTTCCATACAGATGAATTCCACACAGGATTGTAGGAGGTATGCGTGAGCAGGCGGAAAGGTGTAATTAACTCATTAACTCACATGCGAGCAGGCCTTCATCTCAGTGTGTGTGTGTTTGGGAGATAACAAATAATGTGTGTGTGTGTGTTTCTCTGGGTGTGAAAGAACGTGCTTGGGGGGGATAATGAATAATGTGTGCGTGAATGATTGTGTTCTCGTGTCTACCAAGTGTGTGCGTCTGTCTGTATTTGTGAGTTGCATGGCATATTGGCCACTGCATTGCGGCAAAGATGATTGGCTGGCTGGCTGTTGGTCTTCCCCTGGCTGGCTGCCTTCAGTCGAGATTCTGTCCAGGTCTACCTGCAAGAAGTGACACAGGTGTGCAAAACCAATAACGATGGACGGACTAGGAAGAGCTGGACAGAAGAGAAACATTTTCACTGCACTGTAAGGGCTGCTTTGTCAAACCACCTTGCACAGATGTCCTTAATCCCTTGTAATTTTTTGTTTTCAATGTTGCCCGGCCACAAATGCACCCATAGTTGCACAGCTGTACCCACACAGTTAATTTATAATATGTGGCGAACGTTCCACCAGATATCAGAGCAACCTCTCTCCATACGTTTGTAACTTCCTCTGTACATTTGTACCTGTCTCTGTGAAGGTTTACTTGTTGCTGGGTCTCCAGTTGGGGTTGAAATGGCTCTTCAATGGCTCCCAGCACTTGTAGTAGGTCTTGTCCAGGCGCTGGCAGGTGTCCAGGCCCCACCTGGTGACGGCCATGCTGAAGGATGACTCAAACATGAAGGCCTGGTGGAGGTGAACCGTGACAGGACAAACCATGGTCATACTGGCCCTCCAACTGAATGCACCATTACCTCAGTGTACTGGACTGACCGCGCCGAGAGTTCGTCCTCAATGGAGAGGACACAGGATGATGGTGCTTTTCACAATCTGGTCTGAACTAGTCTTTTAACAGCACAGATACTTTGGATCTGGGTTTTTGACCATATACGTTTCAGCTGTCATTCCATGCTGGCACAATAAGTATGCTGTCACAAAGAGTGCAAACATAAGATAATGTGCATGAACTCCTACAGTGAAATAGGACCACACATTCCACTGCAGTAGGGAAATGGACAGAATAGCAATAACGCTTCCACCCATTAAAAGCAACAGTGGAATGTGTGTAAAGAGCAAGGTGGCCACATTGGGTCAGATTCCATCAGTTGTTTTCAAATGCAGCTCTCCAACTGCCATATAAATTAATGTGATTCTAGATCAGTGGCTCCAAAACTGGGTTGCCAGGTGGCACAAAAAAATAACTTCCAGTGAAATTCACAGCCTATTACCTGCACTGCACTAATTACAGTGTACATTGTCGTTTTTACATTGTTAAAAAAACTTTAAATCATTTCAACAAGAGGTGGGTCACAGAAAATATATTCACTCATTAAGTGGGTCATGGGCTCCAAAAGTTTAGGAACCACTGCGCATCTGTAAACTAATCCCTGTCAGTCCAGAGAAGTATTTCATGAAGTTGGTTTAACAAATTCAGGCTTACTTCAAGTTAGCTGGCTTCAATTAACTCGAGAACCCAAGTCGGTCTTATTCATTTCATGACACCTGTTTAAGAAGAATATGATGCAGCTAAATGAAGCTGACTGAGTGTGACAAACCCTTCAAGGTAAAGAATATACAGATCACTGATTGGTGAACAGGGGGAAGGGATGGTATGGAAGAGAAAAGTGGCCCCTAGGCAGGGCTGGACTGGGAGAAAAAATCGGCCCTGCCATTTCGCGCTCAGACTGCCCGGCACTGCGAGCGCCGCATTTTCTGTCGACCAGGGGGGGTGCTGCGCGAATAAATCTGTCGACGGGGGGTGCTGCGCGAAAAGAAGCTGAGACCAGTTCGTTTATTGCGCCCCTCGGAACACCCGGTCCGTGGTATAATATATATAAAATGATTCTACCGGCCCTACCGAGGCCCTACCGGCCCAAAACTAGACCGGCCCACCGGGCATTTGCCCGGTAGACTATATAGCCAGTCCAGCCCTGCCCCTAGGTCAGCATAATTCATTGGAGTTTGAGACAAGGAGTCTGCTACCTGGCAGAATATGGAAGATATAATGTGAAAGTGTAGAATAGGGTATATAAATAACTGCTATAATAAACTGCATATGAACAGTTAATTGCAAATACAATGGCAGGGATGTAAACTTAGTACCTAGTCAGGTTTAGTGACTCGTGCAACATAATACCACTGTTCAAACATATTCCCCAAACTGCACAATTGCAACGAAAAACAAACTGCTCTCCTTGCGGTCACTGAGGCTCTTCACGTGGCTAAGTCCCAATCCCTTAGCTCCGTCCTCCTCCTCCTCGACCTGTCAGCTGCATTCGACACCATGGACCACCAGATCCTGCTCTCATCTCTCATTGAGATGAGAATCTCTGGATCTGCATTGACATGGTTTGAGTCCTACCTGGCTGACCGGTCCTACCAGGGGGCCTGGAGAGGATCCCTCTCCTCTCCCCACACCCTCTCTAACGGAGTCCTGCAGGGCTCGGTGCTAGGCCCCGTCCTATTCTCCTTGTACACCAAGTCACTTGGTTCTGTTATCTCTGCTCATGGTTTTTCTTACCACTGTTATGCCAATGACACTCAACTCTTTCTCTCCTTCTGTCCATCTGAGACTCCAGGTCCCAGCACAGATCTCTGCATGCCTGGCTGACATCTCCACATGGATGTCCACCCACCACCTGAAGCTGAACCTGGGGAAGACAGAGCTGCTCTTCCTCCCAGCAAAGGGCTCCCCGATGATTGATGCGTCAATCACCATTGAAGGCTCCATAGTGTCTCTGTCCCAGTCTGCCAGGAGTCTTGGAGTGACCCTGGACAACCAGCTGTGCTTCTCGGACCACATTGCAGCGATCACTCGGACCTGCCGATTCTCCCTCCACAACATCCGGAGGATCCGACCGTTCCTCACCCAAGAGGCCACACAACTCTTGGTCCAAGCCCTGGTGATCTCACGTCTGGGCTACTGCAATTCTTTGCTGGCAGGCCTTCTGGCCTGTGCCATCAAGCCACTGCAACTAGTCCAGAATGCTGCCGCTCGTCTGGTGTTCAACCAGCCTAAGTTCACCCATGTCACCCCTCTACTCTCCTCTCTGCACTGGCTCCCCATCGCAGCATGCATCAGATCCAAATCACTGGTGCTTGCTTTTCAAGTGGCTAGAGGTACTGCTCCCCCATACCTCCAGTCACTCATCACTCCCTACACCCCAGCCAGACCCCTCCGCTCCACCTCCTCTGGCAAACTGACTGCCCCATCCCTCCGGGCGCCTGGCAGCCGCTCCTTGCGATCTCATCTCTTCTCTGTCCTGACCCCTCGCTGGTGGAACAACCTTCCGCAATCGGTCAGGACCTCGGAACCACTTGCGACTTCCGCAAGAGACTCAAAACCCACCTGTTCAGACTCCATTACCATTGAACTCTGTACATCTAACTAATTGTCATCACCACTGCTTACTTGCTCAACACTATAGACCCCTGCTTACTCAATTTAATAAAATAATAAAATCAATTACTAACCTTTTCCTTCCTAGTGTTACAGGTATGGTATGCAGCTGCCTGCAATGATGTCTATCGCTGTATTACTGCACTGATCTCTTGATTGTTACTATGATTGTTCCTACCATGTATTTATGCATATCTTGTAAGTCGCTCTGGATAAGAGCGTCTGCTAAATGCTTAAAATGTAAAATGTAATTAGAAGACTATGCCTGTGCTTTGCCGATGACTGTCAATAACGGAGAAGATCTGATTTAATTGGTTGGGTTGATATCAATTTAACCCACAGCCAGGGTTAAAGCTTGGAGTAAGCCTACTACACAGCAGGTCTTAGATCCTGGATGTGTTGCAATGGAATTAAGTCTGACTGAATTAAGATCTGTTTCATGAAATCGGAAAGCCTGAGTTGCTCCACAATATTTACTAAGGTTAGCCAGCTAACTCATTCATCCTGCTTTGTGAAATACCCCCCTGGACAGTATACCAGAGGAGGATGACACTACACCTAACAATAACAACAAAACAGGTTTACTTTGTGCTAATCTAGGATTCTGAATCTGTCTATTTTACCATGGTTCCCTCGGCAACCCTCTCTGGTTTCAGGATGGAACTAATGCTCTTCTCAAAGCAGCCTGCGTCGGGTCCATGCGGGGTCATCATGCTGTGGAGACTACCCCCTCCTGGCTGGAAGCCCTCCTCCTTAGCCTCATAGTGCCCTTTGATAAGGCCCATGAACTCGCTCATGCAGTTCCCTGTGGGGACACCAGAGGTAGCTCTAACACAATGCACAGCACCTGAATCTTCATTCATGTTGTGGAATTATCTGGATATAAAAAATGCAACAGATCAAGTCATGAAGAAATAATTTGTGAAAAACAATCTGATTATATCAGATAAGAGGTACTATAGTCATAAAGAACAATCTTTTGACGGTAAAAGATGGCAAAATTCTCTCTGGGCATAAATAGGGGTAATGCGACCTGTGGTCTTACTGTGGTAATATGGGGGTCTGAAGGTGTGGTCAGACACACCCCACCGCGGGGGAAAGATGACGAAATCTGCAATGGCAACGCCGGGGCGCGTGGATTTGGCTGTCAGCACGGTGAAGATTGAGGGGTCCTGGGAAATGTTAGAGAGGGTGGTGTCAAAAACTTTCAGAGCCCATCAATCAGGGCACAGAGACAGGGAAGCTGGTGGCACTGACAGTGTGATCAGACAGGCACTAATCAATACTGACAGAATGCTCATACAGGAAGTGGGCAGCAGTGACATGGCGCGGAGACAGGAAGCGGGCAGTGATGAGAGTGGACACGGAGTGGGATAGTATGATGCAGTCAACCATGATGGCACTACATAGGATGTAGTGTATCTGAGAGAGAGAAGAAGCACTGAAGGTTTCACTGGTCTAGCTGATATCTAGGCTTGGAGCACTGTAAACAAGCGTTAGTGTGTGTATGTCTTTATTCAGTGAGTTCTGAACCATCCACAAAGCACTGTGTGTGTCTGTACTTGTGTGCGTGTTTGCACACATGTACACAGATGAACTTCACTCACTGCATGGTCGAACGCGACACCATTGATCACCATGAAGTTTTCCAGGTTGTACTTATAGGGTGTGTAGTTGCCATGCCAGGCCACCACATTGAAGGGGGAGAAGTCCTACATTAGTGGGATGAGATCAGAGAAGCATTTACACTACACAAATAAAACTATTCAACAGAGAGATGCAAAGTTTTGGAGAGACAACAGTAGTGCCTGCTCAGAAAAACAAGGTCATTTTCTTGTTTTTTTCTCATTCTGATTTCATATTTCAAATCCTTACAAATCCTTGTCCAACATCAACAAGGAACATTACTTCTGCATAAATGCACACATAAACTGTGACCAACACATAGCAGTACAGCAGTACAGTAACAGTAGAACAAGAAACAAGAAAAGTGCATCTTGCATGGAAAGAACAATATTAGTGATCGTTCATTATCGAGTGAGATTTTCTTCCTTTTGGGAGATTTATATAGGTGTTTTGAGGTGACTGAAGAGTTTTTTGTATTCAAAATTGTGATGAACGAGCACATATATTTTTTCAGGGTGGTCATTAGTTGGTGGTGGTCTACTTCCATGTGATTCTACATCCAAGTTTAACTAAGATTAAGGTGTGAGGAGGGTTTATTGCAAAATGTTTTTGTTTTTTAAAGATATTTGAATAAATCTTTTTTGTTCTCTCCTTTTGGAATATCTTTTCTGTTTTTCTTCTTTATGTTGTCCCTTATTCTCTACCGTGCATTGCACAGTAATTGGCCCCTGCTATAAAACTGTCCCAAACTTCTGATGCTCTGCAGCTAGAAGAAGAATGGGGTTGTGGGGTGGTTATTGCGATGAAATTTCTCTATCATAATCGTTAAAACCCCAGCAATTTTATATAGCGCTCCACTGATAATGTTGCTGTTGAAGTGGCATTCAATAAAGGCTGTAAAATCAATACAATTCATTACAGAAGCAGCCTTATGCCCTGCCCCCCCACCACCTCTATACACCTATATACACACTCCCCCACAAATACACAAACACACACACACACAGCATCCCCCTGCACCCTGGTGTTCTGAGGCACGTAATCTCAAAGGCATTACAATACTACATATAACTCCAAACCACCAGGCCCTCCAAACTTGATTATAATCGAAAAACACACAAACACACACACACACACACACAACAAACATATTGACCCAGTGAAGCAAATAATAAGTTAATTTGAGCAATTTCCAATCTCAGCTGGAGAAAGAAAGGGCAGATGAGATATCTGCACCCCCAGAGCAAAGCCCATGTTCTGTTGAGTCGTTCCCAGAAGGGTAAAAAAGGTGTGCAGCATGAAAAGTCTGAACAGCAGCCGGGTTTTGGATCCGTACATCCGTGGAATATCTGCAGCGACCTGCTCATTTAATTATTTAAATGAATAATGAGTCTCTACGCCTTCCCGACACGTGGCATTAACTGCCGAGGCGTTTTTGTTTCAAATCCTGCTCTAATTCTAATTCAAGCTGATTTTAATGAATTACTCAACATGCTAATTTTTGATAAATCGTCCCTGGCGTAAATAAATAATCTTAATCTAAAATGTTTTAATTCACCGTAAGAAATACGTACCTGGCCAATTCAATTCACGGAGGAGGGACATAAATTGAACAAATGTTGGAATCGGAGCCATTCAGATGGGGGGACGGGGCAGAGAGGATTGCCAATATGTGTCATGGACCACTATTAAGGATCTGACAATGGTGCTGTCAAATCCAATTAATTTTAGTGGAAGAAATCATATGAGTTCTCTTAATGCAGAAGTCAGATTCACCCCTTGGGTAATTTTCCACCAATGGGGAAGGTAGTGATCCTTGTTTTTTTGGGGGAAAATGTTGAAAGTATCCATTTTAAATACCCAACACAATGATATGATCAAATATACTGAATTGGGGCTCCTGGGTAGTTCATTCTGTTGAGGCACTGTTCTAGCGTGTGGATGAGCCCCACGGTCTGCATCCTGTTAAGGCTCTGTTCTAATGTGGACAAGCCCTGCGGTTTGATATTGAACCCAGACCATGGCAGTGCCGACTGTGGCCAGCAGCCCCATGGGGTGACACATAATTGGCGGCAGCGTCGTCCAGGGAGGGACAGATTCAGTCGGCCGGGTGTCCATGTTTCATCACACACCAGTGACCCCCACTGGTCAATTGGACGCCCACAGTTTGCCAGTACAAAGCTGCACATGCAGTGTATTCCTCCAATTCATGTCTGTACAAGCTTAACTTGTGGAGTGAAAAGAAGCAGCATGCATGTTCACCACAAATGGGAGAAAAAGGGGAAAAACAATGAAAACATAAACAATAAAAATACATTGAATTGCCCTCAAAAGAAAAACACTCGGAAATGTGGACATTTTTCAAAGACAAACAAATGTAGGCTAGGCTTGATAGAACCTTACTCATGTTTTGTCAGCAGGCAGGCAAAAACATCTTGATTCAAAATGACAATTTTCAAACAACAGCACTGCAGTAGATTGAAAGCAGGAATGCAATGAACATTGCAAACCTGTGCAAAATTGTAGACTAAGAAATCTTTGTAAGTCTCCATATCAGCAAATAACACGATTATGATCATCCACTAATGCTAGTTGTGCTGAGTAGGAAGATAAATATGCACAGAGGAAGTGCAAGCCGGGGGGGGGTGGGGGGGGGTCAGCATGGTCTCGGGGATGGGTGTGTAAAATGATCAACCACCCCAGTCAACCAAATCCACCCTCAGAAATCTACTGGCACCAATAAGATTGAAAGGAAGCATAGGAAAGAAAAGTTAAATCTATCCAGACACTGGCTGTTCAATATTGGTCGGTTCAGGGTCAAAATCAAAACTAACCAGTAATGTATTCCATGACCTCCAGTTTGCAGATGACTGCTGTGTGTTGGCTGCTTGGCATGGGAACATCATGTGTCCCAAGGTCCAACCCTCGACAGTGAGGCACAACAACAGCACCAGCAGAAGGAGCAGGAAGCCGACCCAGGGCTACAACCCCTCCGCCTAGCTCAGGGGTCGGCAACCTGCGGCTCCGGAGCCGCATGCGGCTCTTTCAGCCTTATGTTGCGGCTCCGCGTGGTTTGGGAAAATAAATAAAAAGTATCCAATTGAATCGGGCGCAAAATTGGGCGTAAAGCACCCCCTCGACAGAAAATCCGAGGGGCGCAAGAATTATTTTTGCGTTGCACCCCCCGGTCCGAAAATAAATGAACTGGTCGCACCTTTTTTCGCGTAGCACCCCCGTCGACAGAAAATGCGGCTCCCAGTGTTTTCTTTTCCGTGGAAACCGGGTCCAAATGGCTCTTTGAGTGTTACGGGTTGCCGACCCCTGGCCTAGCTCTACAACATGCCCCCACTGTGGCAGTACGTGTCTCCAGGATTGTCCTTCTCAGCCACGTTCGTACACACAAAGCCTGACTGACGCTGAGAAAATCAAATTATCGTTCATGTTTAGAATTTAGTATCAGTTTTCTCTAAAAGGGATTTTCCCAATCCTCTCCCTCACCTAACCCTCCCTCACCCATCTCGCTACCTAAACCTCTCACCCTTCTCTCCTCCTTCTCGCCCCTCCCTGACTCAGACATCCTTCAACTTGTTCACTCCCACCGTCCCACCACCTGCCCTCTCGATCCCATTCCTTCCCCCCTCTTCCAGTCCATTGCCATGGACATCCTCCCCTTTGTCTCCAATGTTATCAACTCCTCTCTTTCCTCTGGCTCTGTCCCCTCTCCCCTCAAAAGCGCTTGTTGTCCCCCTCCTCAAAAAACCCTCTCTGAATCCTGCTGTCATTTCCAAATACTGACCTGTCTCTCTCCTCCCATTCCTCTCCAAAACACTGGAGCGGCTTGTCTATAACCAACTGTCTGCTCATCTCCTACAGAATGACCTGCTTGATCCTGACCAATCTGGGTTCAAGGCAGGCCACTCCACAGAGACTGCTCTCCTTAAGGTCACTGAGGCCCTTCACATGGCTAAGTCCCAATCCCTTAGCTCCGTCCTCCTCCTCCTCGACCTGTTGGCTGCATTTGATACCGTGGACCACCGGATCCTACTCGCATTTTTCATCAGGATGGGAATCCCTGGATCTGCACTGACATGGTTCAAGTCCTACCTGGCTGACCAGTCTTATCAGCTGGCTTGGAAAGGATCCCTCTCCTCTCCCCACACCCTCTCTACCGGAGTCCTGCAGGGCTCGGTGCTAGGCCCCGTCCTATTCTCCCTGTACACCAAGTCACTTGGTTCTGTTATCTCTGCTCATGGTTTTTCTTACCACTGTTATGCCAATGACACTCAACTCTTTCTCTCCTTCTCTCCATCTGAAACCCAGGTCCCAGCACAGATCTCTGCATGCCTGGCTGACATCTCTGCCTGGATGTCCACCC
This sequence comes from Aldrovandia affinis, assembly GCA_029706075.1. NCBI lineage: Eukaryota > Metazoa > Chordata > Actinopteri > Notacanthiformes > Halosauridae > Aldrovandia > Aldrovandia affinis. The sequence continues at coordinate 385,217 of JAINUG010000240.1, read as the reverse complement.
ACCACCTGCAGCTGAACCTGGGGAAGACTGAGCTGCTCTTCCTCCCAGCAAAGGGCTCCCCGATGATTGATGCTTCAATCACTGTGGAAGGTTCCATAGTGTCTCCATCCCAGTCTGCCAGGAGTCTTGGAGTGACCCTGGACAACCATCTGTGCTTCTCGGGCCACATTGCAGCGATCACCCGGACCTGCTGATTCTCCCTCCACAACATCCAGAGGATCCGACCGTTCCTCACCCAAGAGGCCACACAACTCCTGGTCCAGGCCCATCTGGACTACTGCAATTCCTTGCTGGGAGGCCTATCGGCCTGTGCCATCAAGCCATTGCAACTAGTCCAGAATGCTGCCACATTTCTGGTGTTCAATCAACCGAAGTTCACCCACGTCACCCCTCTACTCTCCTCTCTGCACTGGCTCCCCATCACAGCACGCATCAGATTTTAAAAAAATCTTCCCAGTGTTACAGGTATGGTACGCAGCTGCGTGCAACAATGTCTATCGCTGTATTACTGCACTGATATCTTGCGCGAACTATGATTGTTCCTACCATGTACACTATATGGCCAAAAGTCAGTGGACACCTGACCATCACACCTATATGAGCTTGTTAGACATCCCATTCTAAAACCATGGGCATTAATATGGAGTTGGACCCCCCTTTGCAGCTATGACAGCTGCCACTCTTCTGGGAAGGCTTTCCACAAGATTTTGGAGTGTGTCTGTGGGAATTTGTGCCCATTCAGCCAAAAGAGCTTCTGTGAGGTCAGGCACTGATGTTGGACGAGAAGGCCTGGCTCACAATCGGTGTTCTAATTCCTCCCAAAGGTGTTCAATGGGGTTGAGGTCAGGGCTCTGTGCAGGCCAATCGAGTTCCTCCACACCAAACTCATCTAACCATGTCTTTATGGACCTCGCTTTGTGCACAGGGGCAAAGTCATGCTGGAACAGCAAAGGGCCTTCCCCAAACTGTTGCCACAAAGTTGGAAGTACCCAATTGGCTAAGATGTCTTCATATCCTGTAGCATTAAGAATACCCTTCACTGGAACTAAGGGGCCTATCCCAAACCCTGAGAAACAGCCCCAGACCATTATCCCTCCTCCACCAAACTTTACAGTAGGCACTATGCATTCCGGAAGGTAGCGTTCTCCTGGCATCCGCCAAACCCAGATTCGTCCATCAGACTGCCAGATAGTGAAGCGTGATTCATCACTCAAAAGAACACGTTTCCACTGCTCCAGAGTCCAGTTGTGGCGTGCTTTACACCACTCCAGCCGACGCTTGGCATTGCGCATGGTAATGTGAGGCTTGTGTGCAGCTGCTCGGCCATGGAAACCCATTCCATGAAGCTCCTGACGCACAGTTATTGTACTCTGTAGTGAGTGATGCAGCAGATTATAGCCAATTTTTATGCGCTATGAACTTCAGTACTCGTCGGCCCCGCTCTGTGAGTTTGCGTGGTCGACCACTTCATGGCCGAGCTGTTGTTGCTCCTAGGCACTTCCACTTCACAATAATAGCACTTACAGTTGACCGGGGCACATCTAGTAGGGCAGAAATTCCACAAACTGACTTGTGGCAAAGATGGCATCCTATGACAGTGCCGTGTTCAAAGTCACTGAGCTCTTTATGAACCATTCTGAATTCTAAATGTTTGTCTGTGGAGACTGCATGGTTATGTGCTGGATTTTATGCACCTGTTGGCAATGGGTGTGGCTGAAACACCTGAACTCAATAATTAGTAGGGGTGTCCACTGACTTTTGGCCATATAGTGTATTAATGCACATCTTGTAAGTCACTCTGGATAAGAGCGTCTGCTAAATGCTTAAAATGTAAAATGTAAAATGTAAAAGGTTACTATATTTGAAATGGTAAACAATTAACACCCCTAATGCACATACAGTAGTATATGCTACACACACTTAACCCACCACACACGCTATACATCATGCACATAGTGCTTGCACTACACACATACAAAACACTGAACATGATACATATAGCCTACTACACACCACACACACAGTAAACATACCTAGACATTATGCATATTGTACAGACTACACATATGCTACAGGCACACTGTACACACAGCACATGCGTACCTGTTGGGCGGAAAACAGCTTGCCCTGGTACTTGTTGATGACGGTGTAGCCGCTGGACACCGTGCGGTCCTCGTACCAAGCCACTGGAGCCAGGAAATCCCTGGGATTGGCCAGACCATTGGCACCTGTGTGGGAAGCCAGTCATGTGACACTAGATGACAAGGTAAACTGAACATTTTAATGTATTATTGCAGAATACGGTTTTGACTTAGGGTAGTTACTGCACTGAAGTCATGGAAAAGGATACTGGAGACATTTTAATGTTTTATTCATTTTTACTGGCTCAATATTTTCTAGTTAAAAATGATTGAGTATTGTGCGATGTGTTTTGCAAATAGGCAACAATGCCTTTTTGAAGTTCATGATTCACTAAAAGGCAGCAGGTAGTTTTAAAAACATGGTTTGTTATCCATTGTGTAAAGGAAATATTAAATGATAAAGGCCAAATGATAAATAATGTTATGCTGCCTCTCTAAGATGCATTTTTTCCCCCTTTAGTTTTTTGACAGCTTTTGCTTTTGATGTTTTTGAGATTTAACATGTCGTTGGTGCGTCCATGTCGCACTTTGTTAGCACTTCCCTTTGACTGCATCATAATATTGACCTGTGCTGACAAGCTATTTCTAATGAATCCTTGATGGTATAATTGGTTGAGTGACTATATTATTATTATTTTTTTTTTTGTTTGTTTCAGATTTTTTTCTGTTTTTCTCCCAATTTAGTGGCCAATTACACCCTCTATTTATTTACATTTGCCCTCCCCACATGAGTTTGCCGCTCCTCTGTACGAGGCAAGCGAATTCTCAGAGGGCAGCGAACTCCGCTTCCTTCACTCACCCACATTCTGGAGACACCCTTACATGCTTACATGGAAAACTTGAGCCGGCTCACCCTCCCCCTCCCCCTGGAGCGACAGCCAAACGCCGCCCCCAATCGGGGCTAACGACCAGGGCCGGTCTGGCAGAGACATGTTTCGAACCGCATCCTCGATAAGCATTAGGCAGTGTACACTCATACAGGACCAGCTAAGATATGGTGCGTTAGACCGCTATGCTATCCGCCACCCTTGCGACTATGTTGTTTATGTAATAATTTCTGAGATTAGAATGCCTACAGCGAAACCTTGAGGATAAGGGTTGAAACATCGGCCACATGTCTCTCAAGTAACATAGTCAGGAATTTCTATGGTATTATTTATGATGGAATAGGACGGCTAACCCATACATTATATGGCTTGAATGAAAGGAGACCTGTTTTGTGTAAACCAGAGTTTGGCTGAGACATGGGGGGTAGAACACACCAATGGGGCCTAGGTCCGGCAGCTCAAAGTGGGCACCATACACTTCCAGGATGTAACCTCTGGTCTCCCCAAAAACATCCACGCTAAAACGCATCCCTTGCTGGAACACAGAGGTGAGTGAGACAGGTGAGTACATGTGGTCTTCTGGGGTGTTGGCTGCACTTTAGAAGTGAACATTTTAGGCACACAGAGGTTTGGTTACTTCTCACTGTACAGTGGAGTAAAAAGGCGTTTCTATGGTGGTATTGGGAGGAAGTGAAACCCAAGAAAAGTGTCTGGCTAGATGTAAGGCTAAATCTGCCATTGGTCATTTGGTCTGTACTCTGTTTTTTGGTCTGTTTTTACTGAAGTTGTATGTTTTCAGTTAATCTGGCCTATCGGCACTGAACCCCATCTGCTGAGCACAATGGTCCTTCCTGCACTGTTGCTGAGCCTGAGGGTCTTTGCTGAATATTTGTAACTCACATTCAGGGCTGAAATTCCTTGATTCATAATCACATTTCCTTACATTTCCTGATATTTCCTAAGACTTGCTGAGATTTGCAACTCGCATTCATATACTCCTTGTTTCAGATGGGCTGAGACATGACTCCACTGGTTAATGTTTAAAATTTATGAAAATGTATTTTTCTAAATGATACAGTTACTCTAGTCTTTACAACTGGCCACACCAGAGCTAGACTCTCTTACCAGAATGACAGAACTGCTTTCTTACCTGAATGACACAGATCTCATTAGGCTCCACCATCATCTTCCCAAACTCTGTGGTGACCAAGATTTCACCCTGCTGTGGGACTAAGGGAGGGTGACAATTTGGTTAGCCTGAAACCCGGTTTCCTGTGAGTCCATAGCCCATGACCTTTCCCAGAATTTTTTATCCACTGCATTGCCCAGAATCCCCTGCCCTCTATAATTACCCAGCGTTCCCTTTCTACGATATTATCCAGGGTCCCCTGTTCATTGTTGTTACCAAGAACGCCCTGTTTAGAAACATAATCATGAGTTTCCTTATAGACTTGTCTATATGCTCTTTAGACTGGTTAAGTTAAAGCATACATTTTAGAGGGTCTGTTTTTAGCAAGAAGCATGCTGTCCAAATGCAAGCCAGATTTGGATGTTGTGTTGTTCTCTCCGGACTCACCGATGAGCAAATCTCCATCTGAATTGTGGAAACACCTGCACAATACAAAACAGAGGAGATCAATATATGACTCAGCAAGTAGGCTCTAAACTCCAGGCAATTACATAATCTATTCATGACAAGATAAACAAGTGTAGAGCGGAGAGTACAGGCCCAGTCCCTCACAGAGGAATCAAAAATAGATATTTCCACCTGTCAATCATGGAGGTGTTGCAGGTGTAGACGTGGATAGAGATCCCATTGCGAGCTTTGGTGTCCCCCGCTCCACAAATGGTGTGCAGACCCTGCCACAGAAGACACACCAAGCAGAGCCAATCAGAACCCAGGAATATGTAAGATGGACACTGAGCAAAGCCAATCAGAACAAGGGTATGGGCAACAGAGACCAAAACCCACCATCACAAAATCCACCTTCTTCTCTGAGGCTTTGGGAATGATGAACGGAAGCCAGCGGAGCTGTAAGAAATAATAATCAGTGCAAATATTCACTCATTCACATATTTACACTTTCACACAATCATCAGTCACACACTCACATGTTCACTCCTTCACACAACCATCATTTAAGCATTCACTCATTCACTGTGCAGCCCTGCTAAACTGCATTTCCTCCCATTAGGTGTACTTATATATATAACAAACACAAGTACAAGGTCACTGTAATAAAGTGTGAACACGCATCGAACATGTGTCGTGGTGCATGATGTCACCGAGAGCCAGTCCACACTGCCACACCCCCACCTGGTTTGGGTCAGGCTCCACTTCATTCCAGTCATCTGTGAGGTCCCCATTATGCATCCCAGTGAAGGGTTTGTGGCGCACAGATGGCAGGATGCGGTACAGCCAGCTGGAACCACACATGGGAGAGAGGTGTTGCTGTGTTAGTGGCCTAGCCAGCCACAACATTTGGCAGTGAGAAAATTCCCTCTCCCACTGGAATGTGAAATGCTTTGAGGAACCTTGGTTGAAACTTAGCACCTTCATATTTTGAGGTGGGGGAACCCCTGGTCTGTGCCACTACATTGTTCATTATTAGCAAATATACTCGGGCTGTAATGATTAATGTATTCATTGATGTGACTAATCAACCAATGCTTCAATTGGCCATTAATTTTTCATTCATTCATTATCTAACCCGTTCATTTCTGATCAGGGTCGCGGGGGGGCTGGAGCCTATCCCATCACACATTGGGCGAGAGGCAGGGATACATCCTGGACAGGTTGTCCAATGATCTTTCACAGGTGTTACAACCAACAAATGTAATCTATAAACACTCTTGCATTAAGGCAAGCTGGTTCAAATGTGATGGTAACAATATATTTTCTGGCATACATAATGCTCCTGATATTGTTGCAGTAAATGTCAATGTGATTAATGCACTTGGATTGAAATGCCTGCTCTCTGTACTGATTTTCAGTAACTTGGGACATGTACACAAGCGGACAGTATGAAGGCTGCGGACGGCAGCCTCTCTAAACAGAAGGCAAAACAACTATCCATGTACTGTTCTGTATCTGCTGTAACAGGAAGTATCTTTGTATGTAAAAGCTGATGTTCCACATACCCATGATTCCAACACCACTCAGGGAACTAAGTGACCAGACATCAATAACATTTGTACATATTTGGGCCTTTGTACCTTTACTTTGTGGGGGACCCAAATAAATAATTAAAATATGTATGTGTATGTGCATGTGTGTGCCTGTGTATATGTGTGTGCATCACACTTCGGATTAATTCCATTACAATTCCAGTAAACTTCAGAAATGATTTATAAACAATTATTAAATTAATTGAAAAGTCATAATAGAATATTATGGCCATTTTTTTAATTCAAGAATTGAATTTCAATTAATTTCCTGAACTGACTGAATTGAAATGGAATTCACACCAAATTGACTCCAATCCTGATATGTGTGTGTGTGTGTGTGTGTGTATGCGTGTGTGTGTGTGTATACATATGCACACATTTGTGTGCGTTTTCATGTGTAAAGATGAGACAGAGGAGGAATAAAGTATTCTTGCCTGGCATGTTTACTCCACGGCCGGCACCACTCGGGGGTTTAATTGCCCTCCTAAACAGAGAGGTTTGTTCCGCAGCAGGTACACAAGCTCTTTGAGCAGTGCCATGGAGACAACATCCACACAGAGGCCTCCCACAGTGAGGAACAATAGTGAGATTAAACAGAGAGACAGAGAAGCCTCCTGACTGCTGGCTTCTCTCAGTCACGCTCATGTGCTCCCTCCATCGCAGCCAGTGCCTACCTGGCACTGGAAAGTACCGTACCTTCTCTTATTTGCCGGTCGTGGGCAGGTGAAGGCAGAGCCGGAAAGCTGCTCAGCATACAGCCCATAGGGACATATCTGGGGATTGTTCTGGGAAAGACAACAGTGGCATTTTTTGTTTCATTTTGCCCTACAGATGTATTGTGCAAAAGGGGGGTGTGGCCAGAAAAGTGGGGTGTGCCTGAAAGCCTTCCAGACTTTTTAAAACGGCAAGGTTTTGAGGCACACACCACAGATCAGAAAGCATTGGCGTGGCAACACTTTACTTCATTTCACACCTTGAAGACACAGCCCAGGGCAGAGACTGCATGGGTGAACTATATGAATAAATGTAGAGGTGCTCATGGAAAGTGTAGTAAGGAGATGAAGGCTGAACATCCTCTGGACTCCACTTCCCATGAGGACCTCCGCCCGGTGCTCCGCCCAATTTGCTGCATGAGATATAACAGCAAGCTTGACTATTGCATCACCATCAAGGCATACTCGCACACTCCCTTGAGTATCCAGATAAGATTTGGTTTACACCGTTTTCATGCTCATCAACCCATTCAGTGACTACTAGTGCCCTGTGGATGGGGGCATTGTCATCCAGGAAGAGATCACACCCATCAGGATAGAAATGCCTCACCTTAGGATGAAGGTGATCTCTCAGAATGGCTTTGTATTTATTGGTGTTTCACGTGCCCTCTAAAGAGTTGAGAGGACCTAAACCATGCCAAGAAAATGCACCCCACACCATAACAGAGCCAACAGAACCCTTCATTTACTCAAGGACTTCCTTTATTTTGGCAGTTACCTGTACTAGGGCAGCACTATGGTGTATCAGTTACAGCACTGGATGCTGAACCCTGAAATCTAAGAAGGACCACATTCTTTTTTCCACTTGGAGAGAGCGGCCCCTCAGCAGCAGTAGAACCTGAGGTTTCAGATTAAGAGAAATATGGCAGGTGCTGCAAAACTGCAGGCAGAGTATGTCATCAACATGGTAAGTGTGCCTGGCAATTAAATGACATGAAGCAGAGCAACAGCCCCTTGCTTGGACGCTGTCCATGATGCACAGGACAGAAAGGGGTTCAGAGGGTGTCGCTTGAGGGCAAAAGAGTGTTACCTGCCCCTCCGGTAGAGCACCTGGACAGCGGGGATCTTCGGAAGCAAACTCGTTACCAAAGCCAGTCAGGTACTGCGAGAGAAAGAAATCCATCCAGAAATCCAGTGTTATGAGTTAAGCGTATAGTATCACACAGCAATATGCTCTCATTCTTATGTCTGTCTATTTAAAAAAATATATAGGCCTATGTTTTCTGAATCATGTCCAGTGATGCTTACTCTGTATGTTGGTCAGTCAATTGCAGTGTAATTAGCGTAACCGTAGATGGAACTGCATTATAACTGGAAATGGGGATGCACCAAATACATTGTGGGGATTTGGTCAAATACCAAAACCAGCACTAGACATTTGAATACTATACTTTGTAACAATAAACATATCAATGTTGATGTATTGCACTTGGAAAGAAGACCAATAAACAAAGCACTAACTATTCGGTAGGCTAGCTATTTGGTCAGCTGTGAAATTACCAAAAAAGAAAAGCAATGTTACAAAGTTACAAATTACAATGTAAAATAAAATATGCTGTCTTAAAACATCTGGATCATTTTTATTAAATCATATGCCAACCACTTTGGTTGTAGCATAACAAATGTCAAGTCATGAAATTAGCATTTGCTTTCAGGAAAATCGGAATATTTGCAGTTGTTAGCTGTGCTGCAGAAACACGCCACTCCACATTATTTATGGTATTAAACTCGTTTAAATTTGCTTGCTAATCTGACTCTTTGAATTCACCTCGGATGTGGGCGATCCATTCTCTTCACACAGAAATAAATGCCTTTTAGAACTCGTGGTGAAGCTCGACGAGTACACAGACCAGGGGAAGTGCTGAGTCATCCCTAGTGTGCAGAAGCTGCTTGTGAGGGGCTCCTCAGGGACACTTCGATGTATGGTGTCTATAATCGCATTTGCTCAGATGGTTGATACATTGATTCTAATATATTATAGCCATTCATATTTTAGTTGACGACCGCCTTTGTCAATAGTAAAGGGTTTCCATTTGTGACCTGCAAAAAATGATTTTGGTGATAAATAACCTACGAACAACTACAATAAACGTAAACGATTCATATAATCTGATGATACACCTCGCAAACTGCAATGCAACGCTGTAAGAACATTTGAACGACCATACAACATGTTGCTCAAATAAAAAATCTTTTTTTTATTATGAAATTAAGAATTTGCTTTTCTGTTTTCATAAAACTGTCCTGTTGTAATGCAGGCTTGCTTTCTCTTTTTGTTTTCGGTTTGTAAGGATTCACTTCTTTTTTTTTATCAATCAAAAAATTAAATATAGGCTAATAGTTATCTGAGACCCGTTACTAACAGCGAAACGACGAAAACGAACTAAGAACTGGGAGTTCGCGGAGAACATCTGGGCAGATGGAGTTTCCAGTAATCTGATTGGTCGGGGAGGAACGCCCTTCACGAGGTCGACGTAGCAATATATTTGCTTTTATTTTGTGAAAACTATTATTACAAATGCTTATTTTTTAAGCTTCGCCATAGCAAAATATTTGCCAGATGGTTACATCATTAATTTCACACGATTCATCTACACGGCTTACTTTACATGGCTTCACGGCCACAGTCATTCAAATACGGAAAACAAATTCATATTAACAGGCTGTCCGTAAAATCACTGTCAGACTTAAATGTCATGACAGAATGCGCAAACTCTACAAGATGTTTTTGAAATGTTTCGGTGTCAGCAAACCTTACCTTCAGTCCAGTCATTGTAGGTCATGGAAGTTTTAACCCAACAGAAAGTGATTTCAACACGCTGGTTAAACCTCAGCTAGCTTTGACAGGTGGATAAATGCGCCTTCGCAGCCCTAGATAGCCTACAACGAGCGCTCCTTGCGTCCTGTGACCGAGTGAGCGAATTTCTGGAGGTTTGTTGAATTCAAGCGATTTCTCAATATGCGTTTAATTTAACCCAGACACCGTTGATGACGTCACCATTCCCAGTAGGCTGCAGAGACAAAAAGGTCGATAGGTGCAAAAATGTCACGGTTCACGGTATTTACTTCAAATGTATGGGAATCTTAAGCAATAACATACAAAAACATTTCACCACATTTTTGCGTGGAAAAAACTAATTTTATTATAAAAACACACAGAACACATTAGAAAACACTTGTCAGGTCTTGACATACTGCCATACTTAACATTTTCAAAATGTTAGAACATTACTTGTTCTAACATTTTCGTTACAGAAAAAATATAATAAATAGAACTTAAAAACAAATACAAATAAATAAACTTAAAATTATATGGAAACTGCTGTGAAGAGATCACTCAGTTTTTCTCTGGATTGTAATTGCTAGTCAGGGGTGAGATAGTGGATTGTGAAACAGATGTCAGTTGTTGATGAGAATCCCTTTCCTTGAGCCAGCCTTCTGCCAACATTAGCCTTCACCCATTGTACATTTTTGGAATTTCGCTGTTGAAAAAATATTTTCATGTGGGCACTTTGTACAGTGGAGCTGCTGTGTTAATAAGTCTCAGATATCCAGGTTTTGTGACTACTTGAATGGGCATCGTCTCTTTTGGGATGAAATGTGAATCTTATTGTTTGATTCAAGTTACTGGCATTTCTGGATTTGGGTCCATATAGAGCAGGTCTTTCAAATGCTTGTTGAATTGTTGGTTGACTGGCTGCATGAGATGTAGATGACACACTGGCACCCTGCAAAAGAGAATAATAAATGGGATTTGTTTTGAGTCTTTATTCATGCATAATGTTTAACAAAAATGCTGTTATCCCGTTCCCCTTCCACTGAGCTGTAAGAAGCCAGGCTTATTTACATTATTCTGTGTACAGTGTGCTGCTCCCAATACCTGAGCCTATGGAATAGCTTAAAACCCGGATAGCACACATACGTCGGCCCGACACAGAGAGAGAAAGAGAGAGAGAGAACATGCGCAGTGTTGCCCTTTGTGCTGTATGTGTGTCCTTCTCTGATGCATGCTGCGGTAGGTAAACAGGTATAGGTTTACATAACCTTCTTTTTTTTTTTAGGTCCAATGTTAATGGTGCATAACCCAAATTCTCTGAAAGTTCAGCCCTGGATTCCTTATTATTGATTCAACATTCATTTTTATTATTTGTCTTTTTTTAATGAAAATGTGATTATTCTTCATATTACTTTTAATATAATCATTCAGTGTTCAGATTTGTTTCATTTGTTTCACAGGGGAGTGCAGGTGGCTCAGCTGGGGTTCGATCCCCGGCTGCATGAGCCCCGCTCTGGTCGGGAGTCCCATTTGGGGGTGGCGATTGAGTTGTCTGCCCCAGGGGGAGGGGGGAGGGAAAGGCAACACAAGCTCACCACGAGAGAGAAAACTTCCCTGGGGGCAAAACGAATAGGCAAGTTCAGGCTCGAAGGAAGCAGTTCATTGCTGGCCCCAGGGAAGCGGCTGGTCCCATACTTGTGGGTACGTTTGACATTTTAAGCATTTAGCAGACACTCTTATCCAGAGCGACTTACAAGATGTGCATTAATACATGGTAGGAACAATCATAGTTAGCGCACGAGATCAGTGCAGTAATACAGCAATAGACATCATTGCAGGCATCTGCGTACAATACCTGTAACACTGGGAAGGAAAAGGTTAGTGTATATATTTTTTAAATAACAAAATATAGTGTTGAACAAGTAAACAGTGGTGAAGACAATTTAGACAATTTAGCTAGATGGACAGAGTTCAGTGGTAGTGGAGTCTGAAGAGGTGGGTTTTGAGTCTGTTGCGGAAGATCGCAAGTGATTCCATCAGACATAACGGTCCTGACCTGGAACAGGTTGGACGGAAGGTCGTTCCACCAGCGAGGATCAGGACAGAGAAGAGACAATTTAGCTAGATGGACAGAGACCGTGGTAGTGAGTCTGAAGAGGTGGGTTTTGAGTCTCTTGCCAGGTGCCCGGAGGGAAGGGACAGTCAGATTACCAGAGGAGGCGGAGCGGAGGGGTCTGGGAGGGGTGTAGGGAGTGATGAGTGACTGGAGGTAAGGGGGAGCAGTACCTCTGGCCGCTTGAAAAGCAAGCACCAGTGATTTGAATCTGATGCGTGCTGCGATGGGGAGCCAGTGTAGAGAGGAGAGTAGAGGGGTGACGTGGGTGAACTTCGGCTGGTTGAACACCAGACGAGCGGCAGCATTCTGGACTAGTTGCAGTGGCTTGATGGCACAGGCCGGAAGGCCTGCCAGCAAGGAATTGCAGTAGTCCAGACGTGAGATCACCAGGGCCTGGACTAGGAGTTGAGTGGCCTCTTGGGTGAGGAACGGTCGGATCCTCCGGATGTTGTGGAGGGAGAATCGGCAGGCCCGAGTGATCGCTGCAATATGGCTCGAGAAGCACAGCTGGTTGTCCAGGGTTACCCCAAGACTCCTGGCAGACTGGGACAGAGACACTATGGAGCCTTCAATGGTGATTGACGCATCAATCATCGGGGAGCCCTTCGTTGGGAGGAAGAGCAGCTCTGTCTTCCCCAGGTTCAGCTTCAGGTGGTGGGTGGACATCCATGCGGAGATGTCAGCCAGGCATGCAGAGATCCGTGCCGGGACCTGGGTATCAGATGGAGAGAAGGAGAGAAAGAGTTGAGTGTCATCAGAATAACAGTGATAGGAAAAACCATGAGCAGAAATAACAGAGCCAAGTGACTTGGTATACAGAGAAAATAGGATGGGGCCTAGCACCGAGCCCTGCGGGACTCCGGTAGAGAGGGTGTGGGGAGAGGAGAGGGATCCTCTCCAGGCCACCTGGTAGGACCGGTCAGCCAGGTAGGACTCGAACCATGTCAACGCAGATCCAGAGATTCCCATCTCGACGAGAGATGAGAGCAGGATCCGGTGGTCCACGGTGTCGAATGCTGCCGACAGGTCGAGGAGGAGGAGGACAGAGCTAAGGGATTGGGACTTAGCCCCATGAAGAGCCTCAGTGACCGCAAGGAGAGCAGTCTCTGTGGAGTGGCCTGCTCTGAACCCAGATTGGTTGGGATCAAGCAGGTCATTCTGTAAGAGATGAGCAGACAGTTGGTGATAGACAGCCCGCTCTAACGTTTTGGAAAGGAATGGGAGGAGAGAGACAGGTCGGTAGTTTGAAATAACAGCAGGATTCAGAGAGGGTTTTTTGAGGAGGGGGACAACATGAGCACATTTGAGGGAAGAGGGGACAGAGCCAGAGGAAAGAGAGGAGTTAATGACATTGGAGACAAAGGGGAGGATGTCCATAGCAATGGACTGGAAGAGGGGGGAAGGAATGGGATCAAGAGGGCAGGTGGTTGGACGGTGGGAGAGGACAAGTTGAAGGATGTCTGGGTCAGGGAGGGGCGAGAAGGAGGACAGAGGGGTGAGAGGTTTAGGTAGCGAGATGGGTGAGGGAGAGGTTGGGGGGAAGGAGTTGCGAATGACATCAACCTTCTCGTGAAAGAAGGATGCGAAGTCATCCGCGGTTAGAGAGGAGGGGGGTGCGGGAGGAGGAGGGGTGAGGAGAGAGGAAAACGTAGAGTAGAGTTTACGAGGGTTAGAAACTGAAGATTGAATTTTGGAAAGGAAAAATGCAGACTTAGCAGAGGAGAGGTTACAGGAGAAGGAAGCCAGGACTATGTGGAAATCAGTCAGAGCTACAGGGGATTTGGATTTTCTCCATTTCCTTTCCGTTTCAGTCTGTTAGCCCGAATGGAGTCGGTTAGCCAGGGGGTGGGGGGTCGGAGGCGCGCAGGTTTGGTGGACAGAGGACAGTGTGAGTCAAAGGAGGAGGAGAGAGAGGAAAGTAGGGTGGATGATGCCTCCTCAGCAGGTAGGTGAGAGAAGGCATCAGTAGGGGGAAGGGAAGATAGAACAGTAGCCGACAGGGCAGCAGGGGAGAGAGAGTGGAGGTTGCAACGGACAAGGACAGTGGGAGCAGGTGAGGATGGTTTAGGCACAGAGGGGAGGGGGAGAGAGAAAGACAGAAAGCAATGGTCAGACACATGTAGAGGAGATACCGTAATGTTGGGTGATGCGCAGTTCCTAGTGAAGATCAGGTCCAGTTGGTTACCGGCCTTGTGGGTGGATGGGGATTCAGCCAGGGTGAAGTCGAGGGACTGAAGCAGGGGGAGGAATGCAGAGGCCTGAGAGGTCTCCAGCGGCAGGTTGAAGTCACCGAGAAGTAAGAAGGGAGCGCCATCCTCAGGGAAAGCGCTGAGTAGGGCATCCATCTCATCTAGGAAACTCCCAAATGGACCTGGAGGGCGATAAAGAACAATGATGTGCAGTTTACATGGCACAGTGACAGTGACAGCATGAAATTCAAAGGAGGAGGGTGAGAAGTGAGGAAGAGGAACAATACCAAATCTCCACAGGGGGGAGATCAGTATTCCTGTCCCTCCACCTCTACCTGAGGGTCGTGGAGTGTGGGAGAAGGTCCAGGCAGCGGAGAGAGCAGCAGGGGTGGCCGTGTTCTGTGGAGTGATCCACGTCTCCGTGAGCACCAGGAACTGCAGGGAGAGTAGGGAGGCCTGGGCTGAGATGAAATCGGCCTTCCGGACAGCGGACTGGCAGTTCCATAGTCCGCCTGCTACCACCACGTCAACACCGGGAGATCTAGGAGGGAGGATGAGATTGGAGAGGTTTCGGGTGTGAGTAGAATCTCTCCTTCTAGGCAATCTAGAAGAGGAGACATGGACTGGGATAGGGAGGTAGCATGTAGTGTTAGATGCAGAGGAAGTAGAACAGGGAGATACAAAACTATGATACTTACCGTGCGGCGAGCACTCCCTAGCTGGCCCCCCTCGGTGGACTCCTGCAGGTAGACTCCTTTGTCTTTGTCCACTGACTCCTGCAGGTAGACTCCTTTGTCTTTGTCCGCTGACTCCTGCAGGTAGACTCCTTTGTCTTTGTCCGCTGACTCCTGCAGGTAGACTCCTTTGTCTTTGTCCGCTGACTCCTCCAGGTAGACTCCTTTGTCTTTGTCCGCTGACTCCTCCAGGTAGACTCCTTTGTCTTTGTCCGCCGAGTCTTCGTTCGGTGAAGCTGCCGCGAAAAGCTGCCGCTATCCACAACTATGGTTGCTTATATGTGGCGAATGCCCCCTGACAACAATACAGACTAATTACCAACTCACAGGTTCCTCCCACTAATCAACTACAGACACGGGTGCTACGCCTGTTAAAACAAAACCGATTGAACGCTAAGTATCAATCAACTTTGAACTAAATCTTATAAGCAGCGACTGAAGCTAGTAGTCGAGACTAATAAGCTGTGGAACAAAAGCCACAAGCTACTAATTAAGCTGACAAAGTAACGAGAGCTGCTACTGCAACAAGTGAAAACAGGCAGTGAACGCAGAAAACTACACACGAAGTCTAACGCCGGGTAACCAACACTTACTAGAACGCAACGAGATGACTCTTACCGTGATCGAATGCACACTGGGTGGCGGGCTCTGTTTGCTCTTCTTCTTGTTTGTTAGTGCCTGGTGGTACATCTCGCTTCTGTACAGACTACAGAAAGGTTATTAATGTTGTCACAAAACATGACTCTTTTCCTCTGCCTAGAATGGAGGATTGTGTGGATAGAGTTGGCTCGGCCCGTTTTGTTACTAAGCTAGAACTCCCGGACTAAGCTAGAACTCTTGAAGGGTTACTGGCAAGTTCCGTCAACTCCCCGTACAGCAGTGGCATATGGCTGTTCACTTGGGGGAGGGATGTGCTTGGAGTTGTATTGACATGTATTTGTTCTTTACCTACCTAAGTTGAATACACTCTGTAAGGATAAAGACGTCTACAAAATGACTGTAATGTTAATGTAATGTATGCCTGTCCTATGTAAGGGTACTATGTAAGTTGGCTCTGAACCTTATCACTCTGAACATCATTATCCACTCAGACACCGATTCTGGCAACTATTGTGTTCATTCTTCATAAACCGAAAGATAAACCATTTACAAAAGAATGGGAACTGAATGAAAAATGTTATAAACTGAGGAATAATATACATAATGAAAATGTACAGCTTTGCTAAATTTGGTAGGACAAAGTTATAAACAAGAGGGGAGAGTATTAAATAGCCCCTTATTCCGAGCCAAGTACAAAGCATTTACATCATAGCACAAATTCACCATTCAAAAGTAAATGGCATATGGATTTTTCAATTAATTTACTATATGTTTAAACCAAAATATATTATTTGTAAAGGAACTGAATAACTTGCAAGTGAATAACTTGGAATGGGGCCCACTGACCAAAAAAAAATATATATATATCTGTGCTGTATTTATGCAATTTATTTCTACCAAACAGAAAATGAAAAGGGATAATGTTCCTGCAATATTACAGTGAATCAATTTCCTTTTCTCATTCTTTCTCCCATTTCTTTTGTATTTCTTTTTTGAGGGGGGGGTAATGATGGCAATTCTCATAGCGAGGTGCAAATAAAGTCGAAGCGGCAGAAGTAACCGTTCTCCAGTGAAGCATGAAGCTGGTGTCGGGGATCTCCCGCTGTCAGACAGTTTAGGCTCCACGCTCGCTACAAGAAAGCCTAATGCTGGAAAATATCGCCACTCAGTCTGCGGATTGATCTGCCCCAGAAAAATGGCTGATTTTAATTTCGCCTCTGCATTAGATGACAGAATCTGGGGGTAGCGGTTCACATTTATTGGGGGGGAAAGTGACAAGATTAAAAAAAGATTTATTCATATATCCACATATGTATGTATCTGTGTATTTGTTTCTAGGTAGTCCCTGGCAACACCAAATTATGGGGCAGTCAATGGCTTAAAGAAAAATGTTGTTGTGAATGTCCTTTTCATCAGTCTGACCTTTGACCTGTTAAATGCCTCAGTGTCTTTCAGCAGATTGTTGTCTTTATGGATTGTGGATTGCATTTTATGGGGTTTTTTCCTTATAATGCTAGGGACTGAATGATTTTCACCACCCTCAAATCCATCACCACGTGAGTACATTTACGTTTATATGGATTTTTTCACACCTGTGTACCTGTGAGATTATGTAAGAGAATGTTTTTTATGAATTTGAAAAGGTACATCATCAAAGCACTCTTTCCACTAGAGCTCAACTGATATGTGATTTTTGGGCCCAAGGGCTCTTAAAAACGTATATTTTATGATATTTTCAATACCTGAACATTAATTTCTACATTCTTTCAAAACACCATCTACCATCTAGATCTGCTAGAATCTTCTAGGGAAACGCAGTGATGGCCTTGTCTCTCTCCAGTGCAGGGAGATGCAGTGATGGCCTTGTCTCTCTCCAGCACTGTCAGCCTTGTCTGCTGGATCTCTCTGCCTCAATGGCTCATCGCCTCAGAGACACAACACTCATACCTGACAACATGTATGCTTTCTGCCTACCAGCGATGCATTTCTAGGTCAAAGTATGCAGGTATCACTTTAAACTATGCAAAAATGAGGTTTCAGTTAAAGCAAAGTTATGAGATAGAACTCGTTGTAAAGTTCATACTAGTGAAACGGAGTTGCTTCTGCCTGCAGCAAGTTTCGAACCGAGGATCCCAAAGCCACAAGAGACGAGTAGTTCGCTGAGCTAAAGACCCGAGTCCCCAGCCAAGGGAACTAATCGTACTCTTATTGACATCACTTTCTGCAGCAGACGCTTATGTGCTTAACTCACGTCTTCCGATCTCCACTACACTAGCATATTTCACACATTGCAACGAAAGCAGGTTGACATTTCTGGGAAATATTGAGGGTTTTTAATGGAATGTTTAATCCAGAGTGGTGCTCAAAATGATTTCCCAAGATTGGCAGGTCTACACTGATTCTGTTTTGCCAGGAAAATCTGGTGTTTCTCCTTTTTAAATTGAATGCAAGTCCACACTTGAGTTTGGCTCAAGCACCTACAGTAAGTGTTATGCAAAATGGTTTAATATGAAGATGAAGGTTGCAGCACGCACGCTTTCGTGGGTTGAGCCCCACCCTTTCTCTCTCCACTTGGTCTAATGAGAGCAACATTATTCTGCAGTCATTAAATCTCAATCCACCCAGGAACCTCTCTCCCAATGGCCATGCCTAGTACACACACATGCACACACACAGATTTAAACTGCCTTTTTATTGCTTTCCTCTGGTTTTTAGACATCAGAATGCGACAGAATAGAAAATTACACTCTCTTCCTACAGAGAAAATTGCTTTGTAATTGCTTGGTTATAAAGCTGTGCTTAAAAAAACATGAAAATGAAAAAATACACAACACAATTAGATTTTGGTTGAAATCTCATCCATTGGTACTTCTCATTTGAGGTAAGCTGAAGTGGGGGATAACATGACAGCATGCGCGAGGATATGCAATAATTGTATTTGTTACCCCACTGTAAGAAGGACCGTCGCCCGCTTAGTGGGGGCAGGAACCAAGCATGAAGAATGCCAGAGTGGAGTGCCAAAAGTATTACATTTATTGAAGGGAAGGCACCAAACAGAGTGCTCAGAAACTTAAGACAACAGGACCCAACAAAACAATAAACAAATAATAAACTAAATCAATGAAAAGCCCACTGTAAACTAGGAAACAAATTGAAGATTTTTTCCCCCAAAATAATACTAACAGTGATTGTAATTGGCAATAGCAATGCGCCTGGAGCTGCGCACAAGGGCAAGACCAAGACTGAATGGCTCAACAGCTCCTTACATAGGACAGGCAATTAAGTAGACCCTCCTAGAATAAACCATCTTCACAAGAAAATAAAGAAAATACATTTCCAAACTGAAAAACAGCTGCAAATAACTTAGATGAAGGCATATTTTAATCTTCACTCCATCGGTGTCAAATGATGCATCAAACATTTAAATACAGCTACAGAATTTGACGATAGAGTACACAGAGAATTTATCCCCCGGACTCGCGCTTCCGTGCGCGCTCCTGTCGCTTTAAGAGCGCCCAGGGAGGCGAGCACGCATCCTTTACAATTCACCGTGATGGCGCCGCTGCTCTCGACTATGTCAAATAAATCAAGCAAACAAAGACGAAACAACAAAATAGTTAATACGCGTTCATTTCCCACTTTGCACTCCTTTAGACTCGCCGTTTGTTACCAATATAAAAATTACAAACTTTATGCAGAGAAAGCAAACAAAGAAACCTGCGCACCTACAATATTACCGTGCGATTAACAGTTATAATGCACATCCCACATTCCAAATATTATGCTTCCCCCTAGCGATTCGATTTATATATACAGTCAAGCCGGAAAGTCTGCACACCCCTTTCACCCTCTCCACGTTTCATTGCGTTACAGACTTATTCTACAATAGATTAAGTTCATTTGTCTCAAAATTCTACACAAAATAGCCCATGATGACAAAGTGAAAACAGTTTTTTAGACTCAAAATGTTAAATATCATATGTACACAAGTGTGCACACATTGATTCTAGTCCACCTGTGGTAAATTCAATTGATTGGACATGATTTGGAAAGGCACACACCTGTCTATATAAGGTCCCACAGTTGACAGTGCATGTCAGAGTAAAAACCAAGCCATGAAGTCCTAGGAACTCTCCATAGACCTCCGAGATAGAATTGTGTTGAGGCATAGATCTGGGGAAGGGTATAAAAACATTGCTAAAGCATTGAAAGCATCTCAAGCAGTATCAGTGCACCTCAGCTCACTTTTGGGTGTCATATCAAAGGGTGTGCACACTTGTGTACATATGATATTTTACATTTAGATTTTTAATAAATTAGCACAAATGTCTAAAAGCCTGTTTTCACTTTGTCATCGTGGGCTATTTTGTGTAGAATTTTGAGACAAAAATGAACTTAATCTATTGTAGAATAAGTCTGTAATGCAATGAAACGTGGAGAGGGTGAAAGGGGTGTGCAGACTTTCCGGCTTGACTGTATATAGAATTATATTTTAAAATCAACGATGTAAATACTGACAGGGATTTATCGCTGCCATGTGGGTCTTGTTGCCTAACTGGATGCGTTAATGAGAAGTTGCGGACATGCAGGTCTGCTCCATGAGGAATGCGATAACTCGCTTTCTCACACCCACACAGAGAACTCTCCTGGCTATGCCTGCTGTGTGCCAGGCCCATTGGACTGAGGAAAGCCAGAGAGGATTAAGGCGGAGCGAGATCGTCCACTCCCACTGAAAAGGGGTCTGCGGGAACTACAAAAATAGTAGCCCTCAGATGGACTACAATCTGACTACTCCTGTAAACAATCTTCCTCCGCCACCAGTATGTTTGGGAGAGCTGAGGGAAGAGATGAAGAGACAATAGAGATGAGGAAGAGAAGCTGATTGGCCCAGCTGACTATCCAATTATGACATCAGCTGCAGGGAGCGATGGGATTGGGTGGCGAAGGCTATCTGTATTGTAGTCTCTGATGATACCCAAGGGAAATCAGCTGTGCTCATGTTATAGGCACTGCTATCTAATTTACTGGGCAGTTGGAATTCCTCAGCATACTCCAAATGAATATTATATGGGTCATTAATATCCTGTCTCATGTGGAGCACGTGCATTGTCCTGGTGCGCCTGTATGATGTTGGCATGCCTGCATGATTTTGGTGCATCTGTGTGATGTTGGTAAGCTGTTTGATATTGGTGCACCTGTGTGATGGTGATAAACCTGTGGGATGCAAATGCACCTGTGCGATTTTGGCACACCCGTGTGATGCTGATGCTGGACTTAAATACCCCAAGTGTTTCTGCCTCAAATACCTGACCTGGGGGGGGAATTAAATTGAAAAAAAAAATCCTGATATCTGTGCAGAATTCACCTTAAACTTCTTGTCCTGCTAACCAAACTTATCTCAAAAAATCTTTCTTAGTTCACTTTTTTAATAGGCATATAATATCAATATAACCTCCTTTGATTTATACTCAATACTTTTTGCCATATATCCTATCATCCTGTTGGCCTTTTTTCAAGTCAAATAAATAACATTTTACTTGTAGAGCGCATTTTACACATAACTGTCACAAAAACACTTTACAGAGAACAGGAAAATACCAGGCCTGAACCCCCAAAAAGCAGAAAGTGAGGCAAAAACTCTCCAGCGGGAAGAGAAAAACACTCCAACAATGGGAAGAAAAAACTCAGGAGGAAGCCGTCTTAGTGGAGGAGCCCATCCTCCACTGGCCGGCCTGGGCCACTGCTGTAGCACACTGCTTAGATGCGGATAGACTTTGATCAACTACAACTCCTAAGTCTTTTTCCAATTGAACACATTCTAATTTTTCTCCTCCTATAAAATACTGCTGTCTTATTATTTTTATTTCCCAGATGCATAACTTTACATTTCTCAATATTAAATGTCATCTGCCATGTATCTGCCCATTTTTTGATTTTGTTTAAATAATTTTGAATGACCTTAGTTGATTTCTAACTGTTTGCTAAACCCCTAAGTTTTGTATCATTTAACTAATTTAACTATTTTGCTACTCGCATCCCTATCAAGGACATTTATGTAAATAAGGAAGAGCAGAGGTCCCAGCACAGATCCCTACAGGATTTCACTGCCGACAACACCTAGGTCAGATATAATCCCTCCTAATGTTACTTTTTGTATTCAGCCTTGCAGCCAATTATGGCCCCACTCTGAAGCAATTCCTGTAATTCCTGCTGAATTGATTTTGACAATGAGCCTCTCATGTGGTACCTTGTCAAATGCTTTTTGAAAGTCCAAATATATAATATTAGAAGCCTGGTTCAAGTCAAAACACTCTGTATCTTCCTCAAAAAAGACCAGCAGGTTCGTTAGACATGACCTCCCCCTGAAAAAGCCATATTGGCTATATCATAAAATATTATTTTCAGGAATAATTCCAATTTGTAATAGTTCCCTAATAATACATTTTACACTAATGGACATTACTTAAATTGTCTCTCATTTTATTAAAGTTAGCTTGTCTGAAGTAAAAAATTCTAGAGTTAGAGGAGACGGTGAGGAGAGGGGGGAGGAGGGAGGGGTTTGCCCATTAGAAGATAACTTAAATTGAGTGTGCAGGTTGGAGAGAGTCCTCTCTGTGACTATGTTAAACCGGCCACTCCACAGTTCCTCCCTGACCTCGACTGAGCCCCACTGGGAAAGCAAATTTACCTTGAAGACTTCTTGGCAGTGGGGGGGCCAGGAGATGGAACAGGATATAGATTCTATGGTTGCTCTTCCCCAGCAGTACTACGCAGGTCTACAGTGTTCATATCACACTGCTGAATTGGTGCGGATCCAGGGAAGCAGGACACCCCCACCCCGCACACTCCATGTTCCACTACTGCGGCGCACACAGAAACAAAACAAATGTAATTATGAAGTGTGCAGTGGAGCAGGGGACTTGGGCCTGATTGAGCACGTTTCAGAGGTAGTAGAATAACTGGCTTTGTGTGGAGGGGTGGAGCTGGACCCACGCCTCAACCACTCCATGATTCTGAGGAAAGGTGAGGCCTCCTCCCCAGAGCATGGTGTATTTTCAATGTAAACACAGATTCTGTGGCCCTTGTCAGAATGCGGGTTCCATTTGAAACCTACCTGTGGTCAATTATCACGTTGTCAAGTGTTATCAATTCCAAACAATTACTGAAGCAGACGGTAATAACTAATAAGGTAAGACAAATAAATAAATAAATAAGGTAAGACAAAAATGTTACACAAAAAGCTTTAAAGTACTCAGTGAATTTCCAGGTTTGCGTGATTGAGTGTTTAAAGGCCGTATTGATTTGAAGCAATGTCTGATTTTGTAAACCATGTTATTTATTTGATCCAAAGCGAACCCAGGTCGTCCAATCCACAATTAAGTGACATTATCAAAGTCAAAATCAAAAGTAACTTTATTTTTCCCAGACACATAAATACACAACAGACAAATAAAGTGGATAAAACACACATACCAAGGTAGAGAACAAGATTCACAGCACTCCACAGTCACTCCATGTGATTAATTACTATGATCTTATTTTTCATTTAAGTATTTTATTCTACTGCTACTACCCAAGTAACTGCTCACCCCTCAGAAGGAGTCCACCAGTAGAGGGTGCTATTTCTTGCTGAGGGCCCTTTGCTTATCTCAGGAGTGCTAATCTGTCACATACAATTGGTAAGGTATTTATGTTTTGCTTTAGGTTGTGTTGGAAGCTTATCTGCTACCACACCACTGCACATAAATCATGTGCTGCCCAAACTGCAATTACCATTCCTTTCCACCAGGTGACAGTGAAATCACTTTCTCCAAAAAATAAATTCCAGTTGTGTTTTTTCTTTTTTTGGGGGGTTACCTAAAACTGACTTGTTTATGCTGTCTATCTGCTGATAAAGTGATAAGAGAGAGACACATTTTCAATTTGAGCACGTGAGTGTAGAGAAACCCAGGGGCTGACAAGGCATGTCTCTGCCTCCAGTCTCAGACTCTTGTCCACAAAGATCAAAATGCAGATCTGGAAAGAATCTTCACATGTGGTGCCACAGCCCACACCATTGTGACTGCTCCTCATCCTCGTTATTTCCTGTTCCTGTCTGACTCTGCACTCCTTCAAACCTACTGCCACAGCAGCGCCAGTGAACTTGATCAAATTAGCTATGTATTTTTTTAAATTCATTTTTTATGAACACCTTTTAAAATGAAGTATTAATGTCTTTCAATTGTATGCTCTATGTTTGTTCATAGACAGATATGTTTCTGAAATAAGGTTACTAATGCTCTTCTGAGAAAAAGATTTGGCTGAGTAGAAAAATAGGGTGAAATTGGACTCAAAGATCAACACTCTGTACATGTGGAGTGTGAAGTGAGATAGGGAGGAAACTTTGCCCAATATTGTTCAATATTTAAATAAGACAAGCGCTTTTCAGCAGTTTGCACTGAACTTCTTAGTCTATGGAGGAGACATTATTGTAAAAGTAGCCTACTGTTAGAAATGGACTCCATCAGTCAATCAGGACAAATATGGTATTCTTACCCCAAAATGTAGAAAATCCAATTGAAAACACTAATTACTGGAGAAGAACAGTAAAATAGTATGACACACAATGTAATCCAAAAGAGATCAATCTGAACAGAGTCTCTGAGAATGCAGGCTGGGGCTGCATGTGTCAGCCATATCATGGGCTCTCAAAGAGGAACAGCTGTGCAGTCACTGTGACCTGCCAGTGACTAAGATCCCCAGATGTGCTCCCTGTCATCCTGCTCATAGCGCGTACACATAAGAAAGTTATTTTCCTCATTCTGAAAACTGAACACCTCAATGTAACGTTCCCTCAGACTACAGTCAAATCCAAGTCTTTCTTGGAGAGCAACTCCAATCCTGACACAAACATGCTACAACCTCAACTCAAATCGTGATTCAGACTGCCACAGCCTGAGTGAAAGCAATAAACTTTTATCTATTTAATTATTTAATGTTTTATACTAATATTATATTAATCGGTTATTGTTGCCATTTTTGTAGATATTATTGTCTCATATTTCACATTTGAAACATACATTTTGGCAAAGCTGTTCCTGATACCCTGCCCGTAAAGCATATTTTGAATTTGAATTGAATTAGAGAAGTCTGACACCCAGTCTAAGATAAAAGGCTTACAGACTTACATCAGGGCCACTCCTCCCACCCCTCAAATATTCTCACACAAATCTCCCAGCTCTTCTCTACTATGTGCAAGTCGGTAGGTACACAATATATGAAAAAGCAGAACAAATGTATTCCTCCCCAAATAAAATGTCACCAACTTATAAATGACATCCAAATAACGGCTTTCTGAAGACACTTGCTTCCTGCTGCGAGTTTGATTCTCTGGGGCACAAGCCCTACTACTGTAGGGCGCAAAAAAACATATAGAAGCCCCGTGAAAAGCACCATTTTATTGTAAATAAAGGAGCACGAGCTGCTATATTTCAGTGAGATTTTCTTCAGATTGTTTCAGGGGATATTATTAAGGATGCTGTTGAGGTGTACTAGAGGTTGCAGGGGTGCCTGCGGCCTGTATTTATTGGTTTCAGAGGTCTTCCAGCAGCAAGTGCTGACCCGTGGAGAAGTCACGTCACGTTACTTTTCACGTTACCTGGGCTTCAGTTTGGAAATTTGACGGGGTCTTTTTTTTAAAGGTTCTCCGACCCCGCCAAGAAATCTGATGTGATTAATTTGAAAATGTGAATTTTATAACATGCAATTTATCTCATCACACGTTTGAAATCATTTACATAAAACGCAGACAAGGTCAGATATCAGTGAAGTCTTTAATGAACCCTAATCAACTTTCATTTGCATCGTGGTATTTGTATCTGTTATTACAGCTAACTGAATAAACGGACTTCTTCCATTTCTAGGGGGGAAAAGACACGATTTGCACACGCGAAAGAGAAAAGAACTAATAAGGCTTCATTAGCATACATTAGTTTGATGATCTTAATAAAGACCAGAGTGGGATGACTCTCCCAGAATCTGCGCATCTTATTAAGCGTGTGAGTCGGGCAGCAGTAAAAAGAGGCGCCTGGCTTTATGGACACGATATAGTCGACAAGCCTCAGTGGCTGCAGGTAGCCTATCTGCTTTAACCAATCAACTGAACCACCTGATATCAATGATCTCACCTCTTAAACCAATGGAGTGTATAGGCTACTAATCAGTGATGTCGAGTGTAGTCAGTGCTCGGCTGGAACAAATACCTGCAGCCCTCAGGACCGAGAGATGCGATATAGCCTAGCCAGTCTAATACAAAAGATCAATGCACTATAGGCTATCAATTTAACCTACGGCAAAGGTATTTTTCCATAAACGATTTCGCGTTATTAAAACAGTAATCAGACGAAGAATATGTCCACTAAATTGATTCTACTTATTTTTAAGTAGAAGAACTCTAGAGGAACCATGCTACCCTCCACACTCCACCAATCATTAAGACCAGTAGTGTGAAAATTCCATAATTTTCTGCACATCTAAACCTAATTTCATAAATGAAATGATGCGTAAAATCACATAGTCCATTTGATAATTTCCCAGAGCACACATGGTAGGCTACTCTTCTATATATTTAACAGCGCACCTCGCGAAACAGGCTGCAGATTACAGGCAGCGGATGGCGCTGACAACGCTTAGGTTGTGGGTTCAATTCCCATTGGGGCCACTTATTCTGAAGTAGCCTATGCATGCATTCACTACTGTAAGTCGCTTTGGATAAAAGCGTCTGCTAAATGGCAAATATAATATAATGATTCAGTTGTGTTGGACAATTCCTGTGTGCGTTCACGTTAATATGTGTATTTTTATTTCATCTTTAAACAGAAAATAATCGTGGGTATAAATATTAAGTCATCAATTATTTTTTATATAACTTCAAATTATCGAGTCAGTTGAACGAAATTAGTGCCCTTTGTTTTTATTGTAACTTATTGCTGTTGAAAATTACAGTTGATCGCCGCGTTCAAGACTGCTATTATTGTTCTGTTCATCGCGTGCCATTCTAAACTCGCACTAACAAAGTCAATAAATTGACTCCCTCGCACTCCTATTATGCGGGTTGTTAATAACCGCTAATTAACTTTGCTTACGCGCGCGCCTAAAAGCTCTTCTTTGTGTCGCATCTTCCCGGCAGAGCAGCATCCAATTATGCCTCAGAAACCGGAATGAAGGGGAAAAACACCCCTTTGCGCCACACGTGGACCTGCCATGCACTCAGATTCTGTTTTGGTCAAAGGTACTATGGGAAAATGGCTCACTGGACTGGCTATGGATGGCTATAAATCTTCATGTATCAAAGATCCGCTCTTTGCGAGCTGAACATGTTTATTCAAACTTCGTTGGCTCTTCCTAAATACATATCCATTCGCTTCGTTAATGTACGAGGAAAGACCGTGTTATAACATTTTTATTTTTTCCCCCCGTTTTGGTTGCCAATTATACCCTCTATTTATTTCAATTCCCCACCCCCACGACTCCGCCGCCAGTCCTCCGGGAGCGAGACACACATTCCTGGCCGAATGTTCCCGCCTCTTCCGAGACGGAAATTCTTCCACGGACGCCTTTAACCTTCTCCTCGACGGACTCGTGCCGGCTCACCCTCCCCCGGAGACGGACAGCCAAATGCCGCCTCCGATCGGGGCCGACGACCAGGGCCGGTCTGGTAGAGACGCGGGTTTCGAACTGACAGGCAGCGCACGCCAAAGTGTGGCGCGTTAGACCGCTACGCCATCCGCCGCCTACCGTGTTATAACATGGGTTATATGTCATACAAAATGTTTTTTCCAATCACTCAGTGATCGTCAAGTTAGCCTTTTAACGGAATGTTTTCTAAATAGTCGTTATTAAACAACGATTCAAATAAAGAAGCCCCTTATACGCTGGGAGCAAATAGCTTACTTGCGAAAAGGTTGGGGGAAATCACATCGATTCCCATTAAAAAGGAGAATCTTTTCACTGGGAGTGGGTTCTCTCGTTCGGCCACAACCCTCTCTAGTTTAGTTCACGTGAAGGGGGCAACGATTTATTCCAATCTAAAGTTCCAGGGTTCAAACACTCCAGCTTGTATTACTTGCCCGATGCAAAATTAAAAATATTTTAAATATTTACTCAACACATCATTTGTATTATTAACTTTATATTACTCGCTGTAATGTGTTTTCCCCACCTGTGTACAAATACACCTTAAATACTATGTCAGCCAGTGATTTATATAGGTCATGCAAACGTGCTAATGGATAAATTGCAATGGCCTTGGGTTTAAACTTAGTGTGACCTCTAGATTAGATTTCTGGAGCCAGAATGGCAGTTTCCTAATATAATATTATATATATGCCATCTGAAATCCTAATAGGGTCCCATGGACAAACGTGTACTCAACTCTGGATCCTGAGCGCTGCAAGTACTGCAGCACTGACAACATGTCATTAGTCTATCCCCTTGGTGTAACAGGTGGGCTAATTGATATCAGCTATTTCAGTTGATTGGTTAGAACAAATACCTGCAGCTGCTGCGGCATAGGATAGAATTTTGACTATATTGGGTCTGGCAGAATGTGGAGTAGGGGTGGGAAATTCTGTTCCCGGAGGGCCGGTGAGCATGCAGGGTTTTCTTTCCACCAGTCACCCTGGCTCAACTGAGCTAATTAGTTGTAAACACTGATAGCGGTTCATTCATAGATTAGATTGCAGTAAACGTTTCATACGGGGACACAAGAACAGTTTGCATCTGTCATTCATTTGCTTAACAACACATTTTACAAAAATATCAGATCTCATAAATGATTGGGCTAAATAATTAAGAGCAGAAGAGCATGATATTCTTCTTACCCACCCCTGCTTTAAACATTAACTCAGAATTTCACCCTTCTTCAGCACTACTTAGAAAAATGGCAAACATTTTGCCTATTGAATCTGTAGGGTGCTGGAAGCTAAACGCCTATGTCTTGACCTAGTCCTAAACATGCACAATGTATTTGTGGTACAATATCAATACAAGACCAATAAATTGCATGTATGTCTACATGTAGGCCTACATCTATTTGTTGATGTAATAATAGGTATTACTATCAAACATAAGTATAGATTCTGATTATGCAAAATCCTCTGACCATCTTCATATTTTGATAGTACCTTAAAATGATCAAACAGATTCCAATATTAATAATTCAATAAAATTCTGTCATCCTGGTCAATCCAATGTGTTCGGTTTGGGAGAATGGCATGAAAGGAACAATCAAACTGGCTATTATGAGAAACACTTAGGATTGTGTTAATTAATATGCAATTATGCACAATTACTGAGAATCAACCTTAATCAATGGAATCAGATATGTAATTAAAATTTAGACATAACCTACTTTACATCAGTTAATGATTAATTAGTACTAGGCACATTTTCTCTCTCTCTCAAATTAAGAAAACACGTTTTAGTTCGTTAAAACCAGGAGATGGCGCTATTAGAAAAAAACAGAACTATGCTGAATGGTTATTGTGTTTGTTGTATTCAGAAATGTCCTCTCTCTGTACCTCTGTACCTCTGCCTCTCTCTCGTTCGACCTGTGCTATGTTGGCAGGCTGTGAGATTGTTACCAGTAATTACAGCAGACTATACAAACTAAACAAAGGTTTTCCTCTGGCTCCTCTGCGATTCCTTTTATTCCACTCCTCTCTGACTCCTCTTCTCTCCCTGTCACGCGATGTAGCCTACACATTCACCGGCCATCAGTCCGGTTGGCATCGGAACAGAGTGGGGACGGTGAGACAGGGAGATTCTGGAGGTTTGCCTTTGGACCTTAAAGCAGGGATCAAAGCTTCCCTTAGGCTAACTGGCAAGCCGCTTTGCCGCTTTGCGGAGGGCGGAGTAGTAAGGGCCATGACTTTGTGTATCAAAGCGATCGGTCTTTAACGATACAGAAATGTGGCAAACCAATTGTTTACGACAGGAATGATTAACTTTGTTGATGCGAAACTATGGCATACTTAAAGCACAGATCATGAAAGAACAGGTTAATCTCCGGGTTTCCTCTCTGACTGTTCACCCGCATGTGGACTAAATAGACTGAAAATTGGAAATATAAAATTGCACTTTTGTAATGTATGCGCATAGCCTAATTAGTGCATTTAAACAGCGCGGATGTCCTGCTGCTAATAATCGTGCCTGACATTTCTTTTCTTGGGTTAATAACAGTGCATGGGTAAATGAATCAAATGTGTCCCTAAATTATATAGCGCCTCTAAATATCAGTCCATATTACGTGTTCTATATACGTACGTGAGACCACAGGAAAAAAAACATTTTATATTATTATTAGCTACTGTGTACATATGCCTACAAAAGTTTTTGATTGAATAAACGCAATCAACTGTTTGTAAGTAACATGGTGTACTAAACGAACAACCTTCGGTTTAAACTTGTGCAAGACAACCGGATCATTAATGAACGAAGAACGCAGCAAAATAGTGTTTCGCTGTGTGCTAAAGCATGAAAACACAAACGCAACAGTTAGCATGATTGCGGGACTTCATGGGTAAAGCTGAATTATGAAAACATTTACATCCTTACCATCTTTTCACGAGAAAACATTTTTAAGAGGAGCATTATATGCAGTATATGATAGATAATTATATTCCAAGAATAAAAGATACATAGATAGATAGATATCCAACATTACATATTTACCATTTATGATACTAAAATAAGCCTTTGATGTTGATAACGGATAATTTAATGTCATAATTTGTTATGAACATTTTCAGTTGTAGGCCTACGGATATATTCATCCATCTAGCACATAGCCTACAGAACACGCAAAACACATGGGCTACAAACACGAGTTTGAATTCCTTTAAAGTTTGTCGTTTTACGTTTTCTTTTTTACACTTTTCTCAAAATATATTTTTATTATTATTTTCATTCTTGACAGATCTGGTGACATAACTGAGCAGGTAGATAAATAGAGAAGAAAGAGTAAATTGTAGCTTGTTGAAGTTTTGGGATTGAATTCTGAAAATGATCCTTTTAGCAGTGATGGGTTTGAGCTGCGGATGAGGTCGCGCCATTCGCAGCGGGTTAAATAGACTTTCATTTAAAATTACATTCTCAATCTATCTCGCCTCTCTCCTCTGCGTTATTGCGAGGGGGAAAGCGTTCAACCCGCAGTATCCTTACAGAGCAATTGTGCTCTATTATCGCCACACTATCACTTTTTAAGTCAATCATCTAAGTCGTTTAAGATTGCTTTGGCAATTCCCTTCTGCAGGGTATATATGAATGGTCGACCAGAGGCAAGGCAATTAACGAGTTTTTTAATGGATAAAATGTAATGCTCGTGTTTTTAAATATAAAGGAAGCTAGTCATACATTATTTTCTAGCTGATATTCTCATATATATCTATTCGTTCCTATGAACTTGCAATGCTATTGTTGGTGATATAGCCTACTGTGGTCAAATAATTGTATTACATTTACTTCTAAACCGTTTTTTTGTATAGGTCACTCATAAATAAAACAAAGGCATCGAAAACGCTACACAGTAGCTCAAAGAGAAAAAAGGAGATTTGAAAATATTTGCAATATTCGTTTCTGATAGAATATGTCAATAAATTAAAATCGCTGAATTATTTATTATCATAGGCTAATTCGATTTACATAATTTAATTATTTTTCAGTTCTCTGTTTATTATTCAATAGTTGGAGTTTTGCGCTTTCTCAATAAAATATTGTTTTCGATTTTCTGTACCTGGACTGCCTAAAATTGTGAGAAATAAAGGCGCCATCTCAGACTTAAAAAGAAAAAATCAGATATTCATCATATTATGTTATAAGAGAATGGCATAGTAGCAGATATAGATAGTTAATTTGTGCAAGCGAAGCAATGTTATGCCTTTTAATTCCTGAAGGCTACACAGACAGTGCGCAAGAGCTCGTGCAACAAGCAGTGGCTCCGTATAGCCATGAAAAGTTCGGATGATTCTAAGGGCCCGTGACTGAGAAGGGGGCCCTAAAAATTATTAGAAAAATTAAGTTAAAAAATTCAACATTATATCATCATTAATATAATATTTTATTTACCATGTACTAATAAAACTAATGATTTATTTTTGTAGAGAACTGCAGCAATCGTTATGTGTGGGGTGGAGCTGAAATCTCATAATTGTACTCATGAAATGACATTTTACATGGAAAAAACAACCCAAAAATGTGGCGTTGAGGGGGCCCAGCATCATAAGTTTTCATGGGGCCCAAAATCTCTGGCGGAACCCCAGGCAACAAGAACAAGACAGGAGATTTCGCCTTACACCTGTCCGGAGCATGAAGCAACTGTCGAACAAATCATAAACTGCATAAACTTCAAACAATCTTCTTTTCACATATGTCCATCACTGCAATGAAAAATAAAGTTGTTTGCCTTATGATTGTGGGAAAATCTTATATTGCAATTAAGCTATATGTCTGTATAGAAGTAGGCTATTCTTTAATCGGATTCAAGTCAATCGCACATTATTTACCTATAGGCTTTGGACCTATATGTATGTGCCTATATAGAAATACACACACACACACACACACACACACACAAACACAACACACAAACAAACACACACATACAGATATACAGAGATAGTAAGCCTATTGTATTTCACCATTTGTAAATAGCCTGCATGGATAGTAGGCCTATATTTAAATGCATAATCCATAAGATTAACATTCATAAGGATATTGGTAATTATATATTCGAGAGCTACAACCACAAATGTTTAAAATGTGTCCGGTTAATTCGCAAGGTTTCTTCAATTAATGGCGAATGTCCGCCCCATATAGGCTACTGTCACCTACTCACAGACTGTGTATGGCATTCCTATGTCTTTTTTAAAAAGAAAAAAATACATTATCGAGGTAAATACTACAGTTCAGCCATCAGAGTTCGGTTCATCGGGTCGGTACTCCATATCGAGATTTGATTTGTTCTTGTAGTTGAACTTTAATGGCGAAGAAAAGATAAAGACCATCTTTTTTTCTGGGAACCAATCAGGTTGGCTATACACGTCAATGTAACAGAATCACGAGCGGAGCTGTTGCAGCTCGTTGCACATGTCATAAGTATCCGGGAGTTAGACGCGAGAGAGGAGAGACAGGGGGTCTAAATATCGAGAGAGCGAGATATTTACTCACTCCTTCAATAAAAAGGTATATCGGCCAAAAGGGAACAAGATGAGCGGTCAATACGAGGACGATATCTCCGAAAGGACCGAGTGTAAAAGTAAATCTCCAACTTTGCTCTCCTCGTACTGTATAGATAGTATATTGGGCAGGAGGAGTCCGTGTAAAATGAGATTGATAGGGACGCAAAGTTTGCCAACGCTGCCCGGCAGGGCGGAGCACGATAAGACGGTTGAAGGTAAGGCAAAGGTAACTCGGGACTCCACCATAACCTTGTCAACATTGTGATTTAATCGACGACAATAAACAGTGCTCTTTTCTAAAAGTCTCGAGGTACACGCGACTTTCATAACTGCGGAATATGTCACTGTCCGTTACGTTCAATTGTTACTTTTTTATTGAATTAGGCTACTGGGAAGTGTAGAACGAAAAAGTTATTTATTATACGTGAACGCAAAATTAATAGCTCATATTACACTGTGTTTGTATGTGTGTCGCTCAAAATAGGCGTCTAATACACGGATAAGTTATTGTGAACTATTGAACTTTATAACGTTGCCAGTGCTTACTGCTTTCGAAAATCTGAAGTCCGTTTAGGGAACAAGCATGCAAATCAAATGTAGGCTAAACATTTATAAACGTAGGTTATCTTTTTACAAGCAAATAATATTTATTTAATGTGTATATGGTATCATTCACTTCTACATTTATAACTTACTATAGGCTTATGTCTATAGCTATAGTTTATTCAAATATTTGCATCTATACAATGTCTACCAATACAAAATACGAATAGCCTATACAACAGTATTGTTTGTATTATTTGATATGGGTTTATAGGCCTCTCTCTCTATATATATATATATATACAGATAGAGACACATAATATACCAAAAAACTATTTTGGTATATAAATCAAAGTTGTATTTCTTGAAATGAAATGAAAATCAATTTAGGCCACAGTATTATTGTGAGTCGTTAAACGTTTAAGCTGGACCACAAAATGTGCGGCCTCTGTTTTTTAAATGATGTTTTCTATTAGATGAATCACTGATTTCCTTCTGGTTTCTATTTGTAGTCTCACCTAAAGATAGCTTGCCTTTCGATTCGGAGGTGCACCTGCCGCCCAAACTGCGCCGGCTGTACGGAGGAAAATATTTGGACTCCGACAGGGGCTTTCTTGAGCTTGGGGAGAAGGGAGAGCGGGAGAGACTACTCGACCCATCAACCTGTGAGAACCTCAAAATTATCCAGGCGCCGCAGGTAAGTATCAGCCGAAGCAAGTCGTACAGGGAGAACGCCTCTCTTAGCCAGAGCGCGGGGGACAAGAGCTCCGAGCGCGGGGCCGAGGAGCTCGTGGAGCTGAGAACACTGAAGTTCGAGGAGGACGCCGTCAAAGAGGAACTCTGCAGGGACGCCGATCTGTCCCCGAAGGCGGAAGAGGGACTTCACAACGATGGGGATGTAAAAGATGGGGATGACAGCGTGTGCTTGTCCGCGGGAAGCGACTCGGAGGAGGGGATGCTAAAACGAAAGCAGAGAAGATATAGGACTACCTTCACCAGTTACCAGCTGGAAGAGCTGGAGAGAGCGTTCCAGAAAACTCACTATCCGGACGTGTTCACCAGGTACAGAGCACGAGATTTTCCAATAATTATGTAACAGTCGACTTCACTTATTATGAAGAAGGGTTGTCTGGTGATATAAAATAAAACACGATAAACGTTAAAAACTACGGGTTGCACCCTAAACCACAGACTTAATATATTCCAGATCAGAGTATTATTATATATAATAATATATTAAATAATATAGAAAGTTGTATTATTATTAGGCTACTTCCAATAAACTATATTCATATTTTCACCAGTAGCCTAGTTACTCGCCCCACAATTTATACATTAGCCTTTGGTCGTTTAAAAAATAATTTTAGCCTATTTTACACATATTTACAGCTACATTTATTAAAATATGCAACACCAAAAATTAATTGAGAACATATTTGCTTTATTTATTACAAGATGAGTACTTTCGGTAAATAAAAAGTAAATCGAATGATATAGCCGACATATAACTGTCATTCTTCTATAAACCTGCTGCAAGCCAATCAACGGCTCCAGATTAATCCAAAGCGTAGAAAACATTAATTTAAAAACATTCAGATGCGTGTGTTATTTTTTATATTATTAATTAGTATAAAGAGGAACAAACTTAAAAAGCTTAAAAACTGAAAGCTGAGGCATGTAATAATAAAAGGGACACAATATCAGGGGTAAAGGTAAACTTGCCTTTGTCGTTTGTCATATTGTGCGTAGGCTACTGTACGATTATTGCCGATATAGATTATTTACATATTACACGTTGCAGGTGCAAATGGAACCGAATGGAGCCTTAAGTGTACTCACTTACCCGGCCCCACATGGGGTCCATCTTACAAACTTTAATTCAGCGATTTCATTTACACATCTGACTCTCCAAATCCCTACACAGATAAATTATTGAAATGTGTATATACATTACTATTTTCAACACATTAAATCAAATCAGGTGACATGATCTGGGATTGTCCTTCGCACGACAATTGATAAGAGACAAGTGGCCTTTGAACTGGCCTTCAATTTCTTAACCCCCTTCTTCTATACATATCGATTCCCTTTTCTTAGACGACGTAGGCTATACGAGTGGACAATTACTGATCAAATATCCAGGTAATCTATTCACAAATTCACAGGACGATCTTTTATTTGATTCGGTTAGTTCGTTTAAAAAAATTTGATTGTCGATATATGCAAAAAATGTGAGATGTAATGGCATAATTATTCATTATTCTTTTTCCTAGAAATGCCTTAGGAAAACATATTAAAATGACTAAGAATAAATACTACTTTTATTGTATATAGTAACTGAATGCTGAATAGGCCTTCGGAGAAGGGCAGGTGGCCAAATCCGCAAACCCGACTCCTTATCGCCTTTCCGCTGGGTAAATAGGCTGAAAGTGTAGGGTAAGAACGTCAATAGATTACAATTAAATAAGAATTCACTTTAAATAATGAATTAATTGATTCTTCGTGGAATATTTGTACATGGTTTATTAAAATTATTGTTTTACTTAAATAAAAATATTATTATTTAACCACATCGCCCCTCCAGCAGGCCGAGGAGCAGTTCCTTTAACGCCAGTAGTTTTTTTCTTAATTTTTAAAATGTTGTTATATGAAAAACCCCACATTTGAATACACAGTACACAGTATAATATCAGAAGTATTGAGCTAGAGCCATTCAGCATCAACTGCATTATTGTTTAGTGCTAGACATTTAAGTTGTATGTTGTGTGTTGTTGTTGATGTTACGATTTGTGCGGACAAGGTTTATTTTCGCCCCTGTGTTGTGAAAAGCAAGAGTGTTACAGCTCCGTAGAAAAGCTGTGACGCTTTTAATGATATCTCCCCTCCTTCTTAGAGAAGAGCTGGCAATGCGACTGGACCTGACGGAGGCGAGAGTACAGGTAAGGATCTATTCAGCCGTGATTCAGTTTTTTATATTAAACCCTCCTGCCTCGTGTTCAAACACGTCCAGATAGCAGTGGCATTACATTATGTAATGTACATTTTAAACATAATAGTAGTAACACTAGCCTACTAATAATAATAATCATAAACTATATGGTTAGTGTTGTTTATCATTTTCTTTTTTCGTATAAGTTCCATTTGCTTCTTTTTTTACTTCTAAATATTTCCATAGGCCTATATTTCTTTCTTTCTTTTTTTCCACATTCATGACTTCATATTATTATCTGGAATTGTGTACAATAAATATTGTGCAAGAAATGTAGCTATATGGACAAATTATATATATATTTCCTGGAGGGCTTAACATTTTTAAGCTGAGTCTGAGATCCGTTTAGATCCTGACAAAATTGCGATATGTAGGTTTATATCGAAAATAAAACATAAATACGTTTTTTCTTAACTTCATTAGTTGGTCTAAACGCGACGAACTGTCCTATAATCTATTCAGTCGTCGACAGTTATTACATGCAATGTGAGGCATTTTAGTAGTAATTAAGAGACCGCTTGTGTTTCATAAAAGCGCACTTAGCGCTAGAGCAAACACGGCGATTCGAAGGGTAAATGGTGTTTGAATTCTCATTCCCTGCACTGGAAACGGAGGTGGGGGGGGTAATGCTATTTGATTTCCCGTTTTCTGATTGCAATAGCCCCGCATTGATCCGATGCCTTGCATTTCGAGCAAGCGAGACGCTATTAAAGGTGTTTACGCCTCCTCCTTCTCAATTCAAAGCGTGGCTTGCATTTTCAAACCCAAGTCTCATAACCAAAGAGACAGAATAAACACCGGAAAACACCAGGGTGTTCTTATTGCCGACATAAAACAGATGTCTGTTCGGGGCTGTAGGTGAACAAATCACTTACCAGTCACAATCAAGAGGCGATAAAACTCATAAATTCCACATGGGTCATGCACACCAGCACAACAGTTTTAAGCTGTGCCGGTGGGGAGATTTTGACGTGAACCCCCCTTTAATTTTCTTTACTGTTGACATTTTCTCCTGTTGTCAGAGTCGCCATGTCAGCGGGCCGTCAGGGCAAACCGAGGAGAAAAAAGTTCGTGGGAAAGTTAAATAGCCCCTCGCAGTCAGTTATATTTTCAGATAATTTAATTTAAAAGGTATTAATAATTATTAAGCGATGTTCAGTTCCAAGCTTTTGTTAACAGGGCTCTTAATTGTCGCTCCCTCCCCATTTTTCGTTTCCCTAAACCAGATTTTAATTACCAAATTTAGGGTAACGGGCCATGAGGGAAAGGGTTTAGGCCTGCGCAATTAACGCCGGCTTTCCGCCTATTTGTCACCTCGTTAAAGGGAACCAAAGTCTGTGTTAACTGAAGCGACAGCGTCAGCGTCCCCCACCCCCTCTCCCCCTTCCTCTCCGCGAGCGCGTGCTTGCACATGCGTGTGAAACGTTAACATTCGGAGCATACGAATATAATTAGCCTGGCCCAGAAAATAAAAATTCTTAAAATACAAATTAAGCTGCTGTAAAAAAACAACAACAACAACAAAAAAAAACAATAAACAACAAACAGCTTTATCCACTTGAGGAATTCGGAGGTGACATCCCCCTTTT
Source organism: Aldrovandia affinis (assembly GCA_029706075.1). Taxonomy (NCBI): domain Eukaryota; kingdom Metazoa; phylum Chordata; class Actinopteri; order Notacanthiformes; family Halosauridae; genus Aldrovandia; species Aldrovandia affinis. Next base: position 347,556 of record JAINUG010000240.1, on the reverse strand, counting down.
CCATCTGTGTCCTGGACACAGTCCAATGTATCCCTGACAGTTTGCAGGCGAGTGCCTACAGCATTGAACACAAAGCAGCTTGTGGTCAGTGGACTTCTGCTTGGTACAGGAGCAAAATGGAACTCAGTAACTGAGGGCTGAATCATAAACTAGAAACCATTAAGTCGCATGTGGTCATATAGGAATACTGCCCCCTCTGTGGACCCAGTGTGACCACCCTCCCTCCCTCTCTCTCTCTCTCCCTCTCTCTCTCTCTCTCTCTCTCTCTCTCTCTCTCTCTCTATGTCCCCCATCAGGTCTGGTTCCAGAACCGGCGGGCCAAATGGCGGAAGCGTGAGAAGGCGGGGGTTCAGACGCACCCCGCAGGCCTGCCATTCCCTGGGCCCCTGGCTGCGGCTCACCCCCTCAGCCACTACCTGGAGGGCGGACCGTTCCCCTCCCATCACCACCCCGCCCTGGAGTCGGCCTGGACTGCTGCTGCCGCCGCCGCCGCCGCCGCCGCCGCCTTCCCTGGCCTCCCCCCGCCCCCCTCCAGCTCCGGCCTGCCCCCTGCTGGCACCACTCTCGGACTCAGCACCTTCCTGGGGGCCGCTATGTTCAGACACCCCTCCTTCATAAGCCCCACCTTTGGCAGGTACCACCCACTTCATCATCTCTCTCGCCTCATACACCTGTGCACCATACACCATATATCTGTATTTCTCTTACCTGTGAATGGTCTTTTACACCTGTCCACTAGCCCTCTCACCTGTACAGCTCACTTTGTAGTCCACGCAGCTCAAACGGCTGTGGGCAGCAAAACAATTGTATTGATTTTACAGCAGTGATGCAGAGTGTGACAATGAGCGTGGCAGTGAGTCGGACTTGAGCAATCCCGCCCAGTGGAAGTAGAAGTGAGTCTGACCTCAGCCAACTGCCACCCGGAACTGGGATCATCAGGGACATGTCCGCATCACTGTTTGAAAATACATAAAATATCCTGAAATGTAGCTTGTGCAAAGTATGTGCAAAGTAATGTCAGGTGCATCCAGCTCGGTCCAGCTGTGAGACTAGCGTTGGGTACATTACAGCTAGTTAGGTGGCAGAATTAACTTTATTATTATTATCTCATCTCATCTTCAGCCGCTTATTCCTAGTTAGGGTCGCGGGGGCTGGAGCCTATCCCAGCATGCATTGGGGCGAGAGGCAGGAATACACCCTGGACAGGTCGCCAATCCATCGCAGGGCACTACATACACCATTCACTCACACACTCATACCTACGGGCAATTTAGACTTTATTATTATTATATATTTGTAAAAAAAATGTACACACAAATGTTTCCCCCCCACATTTGAAATCAAAGTTACTCCCCAGAGTTGCGCAGACGTGGCCAGTGGAGTGCTTGGATGTCATGTGCTGTTATGCAGGAGCCCTAGAAGTACGTGTCCACCTTCACACAGCCGCTCTCTGGCTTAGATTCAGGAATTCTTGTGACTGGGCAATCACTTAGTGGCCTGTAAATAGTACTATCTATCTATCTCTCACTCTCTCTCTCTGTGTGTGAGGTCAAGCGTCATACCACCGACAGCCTGCACCCTCGGGCACCTCTGAAAGAATCACCTGGCAAAAATGACATCACCAAACCCCTCCCGCTGACAGCCTCTCTAAAGTGCTCCTTGCTGACTGGCCCGTCCAGGACCAGTTCCTTCAGAAAGATAGATTCAGTGTTAACACACTGTAGGATGCGACCTTGGAGCGATAAAACGCTAACACGTCCCTGTGGGTGTTAACACGTCCTTATGAAACCCCAGTGATGGTGGCAGCCATGGTTGCGGCTCAGCGCGGTTTTACAAAGGTCAGGGAGCCCCTCTTCCCGGTGTGTTCTTCTGTGCAGGGTCTGCCTGCCTCTAACTTGCTGAGCTACGCTGTGCCACATGTATCACAACATCATTATACCCAAATGACACCTGCGTTACGTGCACATTACGCCCGCATTAAGCCCAAGTTACACCCGTCTCACATCTGCTGCTTTCATTGGCTAGCGATAATCCACACCGCGTGGGAGGCCTGTGAAGCAAGCTGCTAGAGGAGGTGCTAATTTAATCTCCTCAAAGGCACGCTCATACATTGGGAATGTGTGCGAGTGGGAAGACAGATGTTATGTTTGGATCGATGCTAATGGACAGCAATGTAATGAGAATTAGAGTTCAGAATCAGCTCTGTTTCAGGTCTGCATACATGCAATTTTGTGTCTGTATGCGCATTTGTGTGTGTGTGTGTGTGTTTTTGTGTGTATGCGGGGGAGTATTTGTGTGTGTGTTTGTGTATGTATGTGTGTGTGTGAATGTTTGTGGTTGTGTGTTTGTGTGGGGGGAGTATTTGTGTATGGGTTTGTGTGTGTGTGTGGGGGAGTATTTGTGTGTGTGTTTGTGTGTGTGTGTGTGTGAAGTAGCTACAGGCTCTTCTCTGATGCCATCACAGGAGAAAAACTCAAATATCCTCTCTTTCTTTCCTTCCCTCCCTCCCTCAACCCTCTCCCAGACTCTTCTCCAGTATGGGCCCCCTAACCAGTGCTTCCACCGCGGCTGCTCTCCTGCGCCAGCCGCCCCCCCCAGTGGAGGGTCCGGTCCAGACGCCCACCTTGCCGGACCCCTCTTCCACCGCCGCCGACCGCCGCGCCTCCAGCATTGCCGCACTGCGGCTCAAAGCAAAAGAACACTCGGCCCAGCTGACCCAGCTCAACGTCCTGCCCCCCCCCGGGCCTGGCAAAGAGGTGTGTTGAGCCTGCCGCCCCCGCCCCAACTCCAACCCACCCTTCAACAAAGAGCACGACCAAATTCAAAGGAAGACTGATACCTGGAGAAAGGAATCACAGCGAACTGCGCTCCATCACCCCGATCCTGTGAGCTGACCACCAGAGACTCTGACCCCCCCGGCCCCAAACCTCCACCCGATCATGGTTCCAGTCTGCGAGGAGACAAGCTGACAGACCAGGTGAACCTGTGGAAGGGATCAGAGACCGGAAACTGCCTCACCCTTCCCCCCACAACTCTTAACTGGGAGGGGCATATACTCTGATGAGCCAATCGTACAGGTATCAGGCCAATCTACATTTGTACTTACCCTGAGTCCACAAGGCACAAAACCAAAACAACAACAGACAGACAAACACTTTTTTTTCCCACCAACAAAAAGAACATGTCCAACAGGTGCTGGTTTTCTTTGTCTCCTTCTGTTCAAGGGTGCTTTCTAGTAATATATCAAAATGTTTTAATCTTTTTTGGGTTGGGCCCAGATGATTATACGGAACAGTGATAATATACACCCACCCACACAGACACACTCACGCACAAACACACACATACACATATGTGTGAGTGGAACTCCTGGGTATAAGCATGTAAGAGTGGCGGCTGACCCCAGCTGGAATGCATGCTGTAGGTGTGGTACCACTCCACACACCAGAGACACTGTTACTCAGCCTCAAGATGAACCAGGGTCGCTATGCCAAAGGGAAGCTCTACTGCCACGCTTTGACTCTGTTAATCACAGAACTGTGAGGAGTACTTCTGTATATAATGGTGTTAAATAATAAAAAAATTAAAAAAGGACAGAAGAAAAAAAATTAAAAAAAGAGCCTTGTATATTTGGAAATGTTTAAAGACGTTGCACTTGATGTAGTATTGTGTTGATGTTATCTCGTAGAATTTACGTGTGTTCATGAAATATTAGTTTCTTAGAATATTATTTATGTCCATCCTGTATTTATGAGCCAATGGAGGTTTTGAAAACCACAAGAGATGAGCGATTTTTTTTTGTAATGTACGTGTTTGTACTTTTCATGGTCTTGTTGGAGACCGAAAAGTGACATACTAAAATAAATGAACACGGTGAACAAGATACTATTACGGTTCATTTCAGCCTCGTGCAGAATAATGCACTGCGGAGCAACACCCGCTGCACTGCATATACCTAAAAGGTCATTCTTCAATCAAAATTCTGAAAGGAAATTAAAACAAGTGTTAGATGAAAAAAAATTGTATAGCAAGAAAACGATGTTTTTCCCAATATTATGTAAATAATTTATGTAAAAGTTAGCCACTCAAGAAATAGTGCTTTTTTAAGGTTTAGCTGTAATATTTGCAAAGGAAAGACGCAAACAAAAAAAACATACTGAGGAAATTAATCATCTCTCATTCATTGGATTCGGCAGGCGTTATGAAGAATGATTGTATGTCTTGTTTTCTTCGGTGGTACAAGTAAGTAAAACTAACTTAGCCTACTTAAGATTTAACTTTTGTTTAAAGTTTAAAAAAAAAGTAAAAATAGAAAGCCTATATATTGCTGATTGGCAGCGAACTATAAAGAATAATGTATTTTCCGTTATTTACACATACAGGTATCAAATTCCCAGCTATCAAAACCGAACTCTCGTCTCGTCGCTTCTCCTGGCTAAACGGTCCGCAACCAACGCAGCCAACGAAATCCGGCGTTTTACCGAGACAACAAAAGAGAGAGGGAGATGTCATGTGCTTAAATGACACTGCAAATATTGACACAGAGTCTCTCTAAAGACACATTAGTTCATTTGATGATTGCTGTATAGACGTCATAAAGCTGCGCTTGATTTGACAGCTTGTGATTAGGCCTACCGCAGCTACCTGTTGACAGCAGAAGGAACGGACTTCCTCCACATTTCGCCGAAAAGGAACACGTGTCCAGAAGTGCACCAGAATCGATGCAATGACGTCGTTCGGTCTGACCAAATTTGCAATTTATTTACAAACGGTGTTGGCGAGCGGGGAGAAGCTTATTGGAGACCTCTTGCCCATAGCTGTCTCATTCCGTCTTCATGAAATTGCTTGTTGCCCTCGTACAGTTCTTTCGTCATATTATATATTTTTCTCGACCATGATTGCAAATTGCAGGCTTATATGAAACAAAGGTGTGTGAAATGTGGATAGTAGGCATAATTCGTATATGAATTAATCATACCGTCTAATAGCCGAAATAGTTTATGTGCATAGCATGTATGAACTAGCTTTGTGAGAAACCACAATTTCGTTTTGTTTTGATTCCAAATCGAAACAAATCTCCCTGGATACTAAGTGTCCTGGTAAAAAAAGAATGTTTAGGAAGCAACCTCAATCCTTGCTTGCTAGATCATCACTTTAGCACAGTTTTTGTATACATTATTTTTTTTGTTTGGGGGGGTGCTGTTACTAAATGGGGGTCTACAGCTTTTGTTTGAAGAGGAAATAGCAGAGGTGATCCCTTCGGTGGTATACAACACACCATTTATGGTCTAGAAAGAAAATATTATATTTGAAATGAATCAAATTGTCAATTGATTTCGTATATAATTCATATTTAAAATGTTTTCTGGAGGATACATTCTACTGAAACAAATAAGTTAAATTAAGTACAATTTAACATATTTATTGTTAAATGTTAAATATAAGTAACAAATAAATAATGTCCATCTAATAATAAAACACGCCTTACAAAAAAGGGGGGGTGCAGAAGATTGGTTTTAACATCTGAGAAGCGGAGTAACAACTAGTTTGTCCGAATCCCTTTCTGGCAAGTTCCCTGCTTTAATTCCCAAATCCTCCCGCTGGATCTCACACGAGAGGCAGCGCTATTACTGCAATCAATGCGCTTCTTTCAGCGGAGTCATTTTCCCCCCATTTGACCCATCCATGGTGCTGAACCAAATCGCGTGAAATTACCTCTCGGATTAATTTTCCTCTTTATTGCCCGCGCCACTGAAAAGCTTTCACGTTCCTTGTTTTACACTCGCTAATCCTGTCTCATTTTGATGCTGCAAACAAGCGGGATCTTAGAGAGGCGAAATAAAGCGGGTGGGGGCGGGGGGTGGGGTGCTGCTGTGGGGTCTCCATCTGGATCCGTTCTAATTCTGCACTTGATATTCTCCATAAATCTCGCGCGCTAAGGACCCCCTGACACCCATCAAGTGCATATCAAACATTTGACATGTCAAGCGCATGACAAACTCAGTCTGTCTTTTCAAAGGGAGCGTTAAGCAAAGAACCAATTTTCCCACTAACAAACCTCGCGCTGAATGGCGAAGGCTTTTTCCCCCTTCTTCTACGGAGACCACTGGAGCGTGTTTAGGGGGTTTTATGAGATTTTCCAGAATGGCTTAATCTTATTGTGAACATTATTAATGAATAGCAACCCAATTTGCTCCCAATATCTTGGAATGCTTGCTACAATTCGAGGGGTGGCTGACCCGCGCTCCATAGAACGCCTACCCTAAAACTTTTTTCCCTTGCAAAGTGGTCGCTGTTGAACTGAAAGGCTGTCGACTCTCCGCTTATATATTCATTGGAACTGCGCTCGCGGCTAACCTCGTCTTCATTTCGTGAACAACCATGTAATAAAACACATATATAGGAGACAGGCTACAGCTACTTTGCAGATAGTTCAACTTAAATGGTAAAACATTTAAAACACCGAAATGAACATTAGCTACCCCAAATATAAGATAGCCTAGTCTTGATGCTGACAGCATAACTTAAATTAAATTACACCTACCCGCAAAAGAAAGCTATACAAATATAACACATAAATAGGCTTATAAACTAAACAACAACGAACACAATCAAAACAAACTGGATTTTGAACGTGTAATTCTAAAACCACACCTATTTTCAATGGGAATTCTTTTTTTCTCGCACCCAGTTGCAACCTGATTGCGGCCGATTTTAGATTCATGAGGCTTTGTGCTTCCCATTATGGGTGCGTCATCTTAAATCGTTTCTTAATTCTACCCGGACGCAGCTTTTGCAACGGCTATGACACGGTCCTCATAAACCAGTAATCCGCTGGAAGGAGCCTCTCGCCTCCCTTTGGAGACACGGAGGACGATCCCCCGGTGAAAAGGGTGAATGAGAGCCCGGTCTCTTCTCTTTTTTTGGCTTTACTTAATTCCTCCGGTTCTTTTGCTCTCATCCAATTAGTTCAGTGTATTAAGCGGTTTATCATCTCATAGCCGGCCATTCACAAAAACAAGGAGAACACTCTGTAATAGGGCCGGCTCTCCTTTGACACCTTGAGGTACTTACATCTTCCACTATGATACGAATAATGGGGAGAGAATAGGCCGCTAATTCTCTCATCAAAGAATGCCTTGTCCGCTGCTTTGCTCAACACCACCATTCTGGCTGAAAAGAAAGGCAATAAAGCTTAGCATAACAAAACGATTCCTACTTATTAGCTTAGTGGTTAAATTAATGCAAAACCCCCTTCGCCATTGAACATCGCGGTTTGAAAACAGCCTCCACCGGTGCGGTAATGCTGCCAGGAGTCAAAGGAATTCCAGGCTCAAACTACGAACCCGAACTGATGACTTAATCTTGTAAATTGCAATAAAAGGCATCGAGAATTGCAGCCATTATTTTATCCACCTCATAGCTGATGTAATTTTATAAATATATAATGGATAGGCTAGCTATATATATATATATATATATATATATATACACACACACACATGCATACACACACAGTCACAATTTAGGGCATATCAAGACTCGCTCTTAAGTGTGGAGGCACTCCAAATATCAGCCATTAGCCGCCGCAATACAAAGTGATTTGCAGCGCGGCATTTATGGAAATATGAATTTGTGAGGACGAAATGGTATGAAATGAGCACTTGAACATTATCATAAATTGGTGTCGCAAGTGCGGAAGGAGAGCGCGCCATTCAGTTGTTGTATGAGGACACATCTCAAACCATCCTTTAAAGGGAAAAAAATCTTAATTTCAAATCTGGATAGATCAAAGCGAGACGGCCTCGGGTGTGTAAAGAAAAAAAAAGTTTTGTGACTGATTGATTTAAAAAAAGGTCCTTTAATAGCAGGTTTTCTAAAGAAAGCAAACACCCCCCCACACACACAAAACATACACACACACACACACACATTCTTTACCAGACAGCCATAGGAGCCCGGGCAGTGATGGAGAGGCAGAGTGTCATGAACCCCGTAATCGGTGGAGACACCTTGTGCAGTCATCAAGTTTCTCCAATGGTTCCACTGCCACCGCTGAGACAACTCTTGCTCTCCTCTTCCTGCTCCTCACGCACATGTATGCTCACACCTCGACTCCTCAGGTCAGACGAGAGGTTCACCCGACGAAGGCTGTGTTCTCATACACTGACTGACCATACAATCACCACGGTCACCAGTGGCCAACAGGAAATGGTCAATTGAAGGGGTCTTCAATCTTATCCAAGAAGGGCTAGTGTGGATGCAGGTTTTGATTTAATCTGAACACCAACACCCAATTCAACAAATCAAGGACGTGAATCAATTGTTTTAGTGCTAGGCTAAAGCACAAGCTTGCATGCACACCGGTTGTTCTTGGATAAGGTTGGACAACTCTGGTCAGATCTGACCAATTGAAACGCATACATACATATATATACACATCTCTATCATTTTTTTTAGGGTTGCTTAGTCTTCTTGACCAACAATGCAGGCTCATTAACATCATAATGGAAACATGACAGAACGCATTTGGTCACAAGGGCCGTCTTTCAGGTCAAGTGGTCTTCACCAGACCAGGTCTTCACTATCACTCCAACTGCTCCCCTCCCAGACCTTCAACCACCTGCAGTGACATCTGACAACAGGAGGGTCACAATTGACTCAAATCTACCTCAACCCCCAGTGGTCGAATCTGGTATTGCACACCATCATAGGAACTGGAGAGTGAGGCTTCATGAAGCCTCTGAATGGGGGTTAGCCATGGTGTTTTTGCTGCGCAGAGCAAAGTCTTTTGATTGGGTGGCATAAGTCAGCACTGGCAGTCTGTATTTGATACCAGACAATAGTGCGCATCCATGCTCTGGAAGTGTCTCAACAGGGTGAGCCACACATACTGCCCATCCGTGACTGGATGCCTGAGGCCCTTGGACTGCACCTGCATCCATCCCACCTGGGACCCTCTAGAATCTGAGTGGATGAATACTACCTATGGAGTGTCCACTACTTTCGTTTCTCAAACTGGCTTGCGTTTGGTCTTTGATCTCCAACTTAGGAAAGGTTTTCGCAGGCAGCAATGAACTCTTGGTAACTTGCGGTTTGTTTGCAAGCCTCCTCCGCATGAAGGAGGCAGCAAGTCGTTGGCACGGGGATGCCCGCTGTTGCCCACAGATGTGACAGCAGCTCATGCCCTTAGCGATGGCCTGGAACCCTCGCCATCGGCAGCAGACTTTCGCCGTGTCGTCTGAAAGGGTCTCACAATGCTGCACCTTCCAGCAAATGTATGGGATCGCTGACCTTATTGCGCTGCTTGACGGATTCAAATCTTTTCCGCTTTCAAATGTGGTCGAGAGCTCCTTTGATACACTGGAATCACTGCCACAGAAATGCACACTGGCCATCTTTAGTCCACATTTCTGGATGTCTCGCAGGCTCCCAGCTGGGGCGACAGAGGTCATCATTCACACACCGCACACAGCTTTGCTGTGCTGAATGAACTTCTTTAACCGCATTTCAACTTGTAATCATGTAGTTGACACAGTAAAAAGAATAGGGTGCAGGAACTAAGTCATCAATGCCAGTAACATTTTGTCAATTAATTTGGCACCCGCACGCTAGGTTTGCACGTAACTTCACAGTAACATATTTGTATATTTTTAATAGGGGCATCATTATTCGATTCACAATCAGGAATGCCCAAATGCAACAGTAGGCTTGCCCCGTTGCTGCAACATCCTCAGTACCCTGTCATTCCGGGAGGGCTCCACATCGGCACACCCATCCCCCGAAACGTGTGCAGCCCACTGCTGCTTTTCCATTTGTAACGTACCAACTAAGAGGGGTTACTTAGACAGAGGACTGTGCAAATGACACAGCTGGAGAAGGCAGACCACAGGCACCAGATCCAGAGGAGTTGCTATTGAGCAATGAAGTGGGGGATATACCCTTTCGCGTGAAACCCTTCCTCCTGTTCATTGCCCCATGGGATTGCCGGCCAGCGGGCATAGTCCAGATTTGACCAGGGCTGTCGGGCGCTTCATTGCACTAAAACCAAATTCCCTCAGTTGTGTTCAGATTGGGAGTCCCAGTATTTTAACTGTTTCTGAGAAATCTGCAAACTAAATGTAGCAAAAAAAAAAAAAAAAAAAAAAAGTATGCAAAAAAACTACAACTATTCCTCATCTACAACGTTATATAAAATGCTTACAGTCGTATATAAAATGCTTACACTCGTATCCATACTACTACAAAACAAACCACAAAAACACCACCAAGAAAGGCCTGTTATTCAATACTTTATTTCAAATTCAGGGTCAAATTTTACAAAAATTATCAAAAACACTTACTTCTTCAAGACTACAGATAAAGCAGTATGTCATTCACACCAGTGTCATAGATCAAACCCACCACTTCAAATGCAGCCATCATGTAATATAGTTACTAGCTTACTAAATTTACACAAGTGGAAGAATGAATCCACCATTAAAAAACAAACAAAAAACCCTGGCATCCCTTCTGAGACAAAACCCCCTCCAAACAAACATGTTACCCCCACCCCCACCCCCACCCCCACCCCCACCCTAAATCCACATCAGAACGGTGGCCACTCTTTCACACGGCTTGCTAATTGCTATACTGTCGAGGTTACAGACGAGCCAACAGAAGTCATTACGGAGTGCAGGGCCCACATTCACCTCCACCACCAAGTCATTTAGCCGTGATTGTGGTACCTGCTGTGTGTGTGTGGTACCTAGGTGTTCGAGACCGCTGCCTAATATGGTGTGTAGCCCCTCCCATGTCATGGGGCCATTTCACAACAGAGTCGCCATCGATTAAGAGACACATAGGAGTCTGAATGGATGGGTTAGGAGACTGCGGCCTGACCGGCACTTAACCACGTCCAACGTCACAATCTCAGAGGTGTAATTACATATGGGGGTGTGGGTGTGTGTGTGTGTCATGTTATTTCTGATCTGCCCCCGGCCACAACACTAAGAGGGAAGCCAGAGATTTATAATCTGAACACTGATTAAAATAACAATAATAAGGCGCGTGGCTACTTCAGTGAAGTGAACACCTGGAATAGCTTGCTGAGGTTGACCTCGGAGTAGCCGCTGGTGGCCAGGGCACGGTCGGCGATGTCCTTCAGCTTGCGGTAGGCCTCTTTCTCTTCCTTAAAAACTTTAACCTGGCCTGCAGGAGAGCAGGGAGAGGGAAATATGTTTATTTACTGCAATTTCTCATTCACTGTTTGTTAATATATGTTGGCAGGAGGGAGCATTGCTTTTTTTAAAGAGAGATTGATATTTTTCTATTCTCCTTACATTTTCCTACACAATAACATTGTCTCTTATCATAATTGTCCTCCCCACAATACCCGGGGCTGGGTGCACCTCTGAGTGCAGGACAAGAGAGTGTTTAGGACCACAAACACATCCCAGATCGCCCAAGACTGCGAACACTGACAAACGACTGCTATCCTGGCCTAGCCACAAAACCAAATTGAAATAAACCCTGTAACACAGTAGACGGTGAGAATGTTAATCCAAACGGTAACACAAGGTGGTACCATTAGAGCGGGTTGCGCTAGCAGGGTCTGCACAGACGGCAAACTGATTACAGCGCAGCACACTGGGGCAAACACCTCCTCATGCATGGGGCGTTCGAGGGGAGGTGCAGAGGGAGAGCGAGTACAGGGCCCTCAATGTGTTTACCCACTCAACAGACGGGATATTGACTTTTCCCACCAGGCCTGAGAGTAAAGAGGATTTATACTGCAGCTCAGTAGCAGGACAGACACGGTCTGGACCCCGACCCTCCAGCGGAGAGAGAGAGAGAACACAGCCTTGAAATAGAGTCCAGTCAACACTGGCACACTTGGCTGCCCAGCGAACCTGTTTGAGACTACATCTTCGCACTAAATGTGATAAATGAGATTCATATTAGTATATTGTTTTGAGTGTATTAAAAAATTACATACTCAAATTTCTGGGCCTGCCTGAAACTTGTATGAATTTGCCCACACAATACATAGCTACCTGCCACAGCTAGACAACACTTACCCCAAATCCTTGTAAATGAAAACGTTGCCATTATTTTTTATTAGTACTTTTTCTCCTCATTATTAACACTGTTGTTGTTCCTGTTGTTTTGTTATTATGATTATTTCCATTGTTCTCTTTTAACTGCGACACAACGCACTTTGGCAATATGCATTTTAAAATATGTCAGGCCAACAAAGCATTCATTGAAATTGAATTGAGAGGGAGAGAGATGGAGTAAAAGACAGAAGAATGGAGACAGAGGGAAGGAGGGGAAAGAGGGAGAAAAATCTGAGAGCTGGTGAGAGAAAAGGCAAGAGAAAAGGTGAGGGAGGGAGGAGAAAAAGTGGGGGACAGGGGAGTAAAAAGAGAGGAAGAGAGAGAAAGACTGAACGGACAGGGGACAGAGAGAGAAAGAAAGACAAGGAGTGAGATAAAAATGGAGGGGAGAAGGTAGTGAGAGAGGGAGGGAAGGTGAGCAGTGAGTTTATCTCCCAAAGTTAACGAGCAGCAGCGTGGCACTCTGTGAAAGAGCTGGGGTCAGGCGCTCCCTGCGGGGGGTTGACCATGAGGGAACCGCTCGGTCGTCCCGCGGTCCGCAGCTGTGGGCTGGCATTGACCGCAGCCGCTCTCCTCTGTTTCAAATCCCCGTCCCCCACTGCTCCCGTGTGATTGGACCAGCCCACCTGCTCAGAGCTCTGTGGGGGTCGGAGTCGCCCGACCCTCATCAGGCCAGGCAGCCTGCCTTCCCCTTTCAGCAGAGAGCCGAGAGCAAAAGCCCACGTGAGAAATCACAGCACTGACACACACGTCTGTTGACACGTTCTGGGAACTGGTTGATCGTGGATGTAATACCTCCTCCAAGGAGACAGGTGGCGGTAGAACAATTCTGTCACTCTCGATCAAACCCCCTGGATATCACCCGAGGCGCATATGCATGCCTCTACACATCCCTCCCTGCCACTCTACTCATTCCCTCATCTTTCCCCTCAATCCTCGCCATCTTCTCATTCTCCCCCTTTCCTCTTCGCTCCCCACCTCGCCTGCATTCTCTTCTTCCTGTTCACTCTTCCCGTTCCCCTTCTCTGTCTCCCTCTCGGGTCATGTGTTGTATAAATATAGTAAGGCAGGCAGTGTGGGAGCACAGAGGTTAAATACTGACGCTCTAGCAAAGAGACCAACAGCCCCACAAACTCACCACTGCTTACTTCAGGAGAGAGAGAGAGAGAGAGAGAGAGACAGAGACAGAGGGAGACAGAGAGAGAGACAGAGGGAGAGACAGAGACAGAGACAGAGAGAGGGAAAGGGAAAGGGAGAGGGAGAGGGAGAGAGAGAGAGAGAGGGAGAGAGAGAGAGAGGGAGAGAGAGAGAGAGAGGGAGAGAGAAAGAGAGCAATCATGTCATCTTTTCTGAAAGATAGAATAAAAATTATTTTCTCTCTCACTCTTTTCTTGTGATGTGTGTGGAGTGGATGGGAAAAAAGGGACTTAAAAACCTAGGAGCTCGTCAGAGAGGCAACTACTCTCCCTCTCTCTCTCGCACGCCGAATCTCCCATGCACAGCAGGGAGACGCATTCAAAATAAATAGTATTTCTTTAAAACGAGGGAGCGCGAGAGACAAATGGAAAGGAACGAGCGAGGGGAGAGAAGAGACATGCACACATCCACGCGGGGCTGGCTTGTGACAGCCGCCGACGAGGCAGGTCGAGGGAGTGTATCAGCCTCTCTGTGCTCTAACAAGGTGTAAATACAATAACAAGCGTGTAATTAAGTGAGCCTGATGCAGTTAACAGAGATAATACATGCAGTTTCGGTGCTTATGAATATTCTATTAGATGTTATCAGGCAGCTGGAATAGCGGTTAATTTAATCATCACTCTGAGTAGAGAAATGTTCTTTGTGTGAGTATAATTGCAGAGAATGAATAATTGATTTGACAATTGTACCAGCGGATTTCCACCAGCTCGGGGCTGTGGGTGGGGGGTTGGGATGGGGGGAGGGGGGGCCTACACCGTGAAGAGGTGACAGCGAAGCCAGCCTGAATTATCAGAAAATGGATAAAGGACCATTTTTATTTTATCAATGCAGCAAAATTACATTACAGTGTGCACATAATCATACTGCCCACACTTACAGAGACAGAGAGGGGGAGAGAGAGAAAGAGAGAGAGGTGGAGGGAGGGAGAGAGAGAACAGAAAAGGGGAAATGAATTGCTCTTCATAAGGAGAATGAAATCAGAGTTCAAACTGATTTGGAAGTCATTGATATTGTATATTTAATTTAGAAGGGGAAAAAAATGTTTTATGATGTAAAATGTCATGCTGAGTTTGAAATTGCTTCCACATTTAACTGGGTAGCGGGGCAATCAGGCAGAGAGGATAGAGGTCCATATGGAGATCAACTCGCCGTTCCGTCCCCTGCATATAAATCACTCCGTCTTCCCAATTACACAGGTGTACATTCACCAACATCAACCACCACCAGCTTTTATTACGAGTGCTTGTGTTATTATTTGAAGGTGAGTGTCTGGGGTGTTATATTGAGCCAGGAGCCAACTATCTTTTCAGAGCATTCTGAGGAGAAAAAAAACATGCGTGTTTGAGTGGGGAGGGTTCTATAATATGTTTTTCAGTGGGGAGGTTCTGTAACATACGTGTGAGTGGGGAGAGTTCTGTAACACACGTGGGAGAGTTCTGTAGCACATGTGGGAGATGGGGAGGGTTGTAACATACGTGTGAGTGGGGAGAGTTCTGTAACACACGTGGGAGAGTTCTGTAGCACATGTGGGAGATGGGGAGGGTTCTGTAACAGGCACATCTGAGCGAGGAGGGTCGTGTAATGCGTGAGTGTCATCACATGGTGAAGAGGGAAGACAATTTTGGTGAATATAAGACACACATACAAAATGGGAATTAAGGAGATACTAAACAGTTTCTGCATTGCAGATTAGAGGGAGACAGAGTAAATTAGAGAGAGAGAGGGAGAGAGAAAAATGTGTTTTAACCCCGTGTGGCAGATTCCTTCTCATTGCAGAGGTTTACACGGCTGGAGAGAGACAGTGTTGATCAGAATGCCCCTCCGGCTGCGAGCGACGGATTCAAATAATCGAGAGGAGAAAGGCAGCAAACGGGCGAGGCGGCGGGACCAAGCCACCGGTAATTTCACTGGGACGGCGTAGGAGTGTGGCGTCTACCCCTGCTCTCCCCTCTGGCCCACAGTGCCCAAGCGGGCCCGAAACGGCTGACCTCCGAGCAGGCGGGCCTCTCTCGAACACTCCGCAGAACTCCGCAAACTCTACACCCACCGGTAACATGTATTTATTCTTTCTTAACTCACATTTTCCACACCGCCTCAAACCCACACCACCACCATACACACAAAATCAAACAGTCCCTAACCTTGGCGCTCCTTCCTGCACCCGCCCCTCTGCAGGCCTGTCTAGGCACACTGCTCCTGGCTGCAGTTATCTAAAACGCCACAATAACAGCATCAAAGGCAGAATGGGGGGGAAGATTGGCTTTCTATTGTGCCGCCAGGCTGGCATAATGCCCACTTTAAAAGCAATTCCTTGCTCATCAGAGACAGACAGAAAAACCTGCCAGAAACGACACTAAACGCCTCGTGGGGGGGGGGGAGAATTATAGGGGGTAGAATCAAAGTTTGGCCCTGGAGTCCATCTCTCTTTCTCCCTCTCTCCCTCCCTCGCTCGCTTTGCCTCGACACCCGCTCTGTTGCGACACTCTTTCTTTGTGCGCGCTGTTGTTTCTTTAACTTGTCGTGGGTGTTAGCCACCCGCTGGCCGGACGCTGGGAGAGCGGGACAGAGGCGCCGGCCGTGGCGACAGCGTCTCCAGTGGTGGCAAGTAAAAGCGGACAAAGGACAGTGGGATGGAAGGTTGGAACTCAGTCTCTGAAAAGAGACCCAACACAGTCCTAAAACACCAGAGACGCATGCAACGTCCCCCACGCTCGCCCCACACCACACAGAAGGGCAGGAGTGTCACAAGTCCAATCCACCACACGAACGAGCAGGAGAAAAGAGGTGAGTGGAGAGTGAGTGTGTGTGGAGGGGCGGTGGAGGTTAAAGGAGCCCCCAGCAGCCGCAGAAAACGCACGACCCCGCCCTGTAATTTCAGCCCCTAAAACCCGGCGATGGGCAGCAGCGCCCTGGTGTGGGGCTAGACCCCATCTCACGTGGAGTAGAGCATTACAGCCTTCAGCACAGGTAAATAACAGGGTACAGATTGTGGCAGCGGGGGTGTGTTCCTGGGAGGCAGGGGCGAAGGGGGTGCACCAGATTAGGGGTGGTATGGGAACGTAAAGGCCACACACACACACACACACACACACACACACACGTTATCTCTCACACACATTCCAAGACCCTTAGTCTCACGCGCACACACATTCTGTGATACTGTAGTCAGTGGAGCAGTGTGGAGGAGAAGCCAATGATAAATAGTGTGGAGCAGAGAGGAGCAGTGTTGAGTGATAGTCGGGGCTCGAGATTAAGAAAAAGAAACGACAGGTGATTGCATTGGCCCCCGAGATGCCAAATGTTGTGGTCAAAGGGCACACAGTGGGTCAGGTGACTTCAGAGGCACCGAAACGAAGGCAGAGATTGAGCTCTACGGTGGGCTGCCCCGAGCTGACTGAGCCAAGGGGGGGCGTCCCGACCAGAGGACAGGAACGAAAGCGCTCAAGCTGAAAGGGCACGAGAGCCGGCCCCAGCCGGGGGGGAGGCATCGGCAAGGTTACACTGCCACCGTTGGGCACACCCACTCACCTAGACACACCCACTGTTGGGCAAGCCCACTCACTTAGACACACCCACTGTTGGGCACACCCACTCACCTAGACACACCCACTGTTGGGCAAGCCCACTCACTTAGACACACCCACTGTTGGGCACACCCACTCACCTAGACACACCCACTGTTGGGCACACCCACTCACCTAGACACACCCACTGCTGCTCAGGAAAGAGAAACATTTTAATTTTTCAATTTTTTAAAGGACCCAAAATGGGCGGCGGATGGCGTAGCGGTCTAACGCGCCACACTTTGGTGCGCTGCTTGTCAGGGACGCGGTTCGAAACCCGCATCTCTACCAGACCGGCCCTGGTTGTCAGCCCCGATCGGAGGCGGCATTTGGCTGTCTGCCTCCGGGGGAGGGTCGAGGAGAAGGTTAAAGGCGTCCGTGGAAGAATTTCCGTCTCGGAAGAGACTATTGTTTTTGGAACAAGGCATAAACTAAGGGACCTAACCAGTTTTCCTGTTGAATGTAATGGAGCAAAGCTACAGGAAAAGTGTTCTGTTACTCATCTTGGATGTGAATTGGAACAGTGTATGACCAATGAGTCTATGGCCCTCTGTCATTGGGAAGGTCCATTCAAAGACAAAGTATCTGGCAAGAATATCCAAGTTCCTTGATAAGGAAACCATGAGGACTTTAGCTACATCATTAGTTCAATGCCACTATGATTACATCTGCATAACCTGGTACAGTGGTATAACTAAAAGAACAAAAGATAAGCTTCAAAAAGCTCAAAATAAATTAATGAGGGTTGTCCTTTATCTCAGTCCAAGAACGCACATTAGCCCTAGCCATTTTAAAGAGTTGAATTGGCTCCCTGTCGAAGGTAGAATTCAACAGTTAAAACTTATTATGGTCTAAGATTTTACAGGGTCGATGTCCAAATTATTTTATTGGGTATTTTCAGTATGTTCGGGACTCTCATGGCTTGAATACGAGGGCTAGTGTATCTAATCTGAAACAACCCAATCTAAAAAGCAAAGTAGGGAGAAGTACATTCCTCTATACAGGAGTGGAATAAAATCCCAAACGAAATTAAATCTGCCCATTCTTTGAATAGTTTTAAAAAACAACTGAAAAAATGGATGATGAGTAAGTTAGTATAGTATAGTGAATCATCTTTTCTATGACAAGTGTATAATATTGATGTTTTTATTAGGTGTTTTAGTGTAGCTAATGTAGTTAGATATTAGTAGCATACACATGCATTTCCTTTTCCTGCCTGCCTCCAAGCCCAGACTCCAGGACCGCAATGGAAATAAGTCATGTGACTTTATTGCGATATCCTGACTAATTTTTTAGTACTGTATGCATATTTGTGTATTGTATTTTTTTATTTGTCGAATAAAATCAATCAATCAACAATCGGCCAGGAATGTGTGTCTCGCTCCCGGAGGACGGGCGGCGGACTCGTGGGGGTGGGGAATTGAAATAAATAGAGGGTATAATTGGCAACCAAATTGGGAGAAAAACGGGAACCAAACCGCCCCTCCACCCCAAACTTTCTGAATGGCCATCTATTGATTAAACCTTGTATTTACCCTCCACCCTGCCTCTCGCTCTGAAACCTCAAAAGCACAGGCGCGCACACACACACACACACACACACACACACACACACACACACACACACACACACAAACATACATATTATATATATATATATATATATATAAAATATAAAATACATAAATAGTGAGGTGCTTTTAATCAAGTGACATCAATCACAGCGGCGCGGTGGATAACGAGGACCCCAGCTCTTGTGGCCTCGGCCAAGATGAAAATTCTAGGCCAGGAGACGGGCGGGCGGGCGAGCGCTGCTAACGGGGGGCCCGGCGGTCCGGGGCGAAATATATGCTCCATTTCCCATTACTTATGAAGGGCTATCCTTTTTCCTTCTCGCCAATTACTCCCCCTATCATTTCCAAAATCTAAAAACTGTTTTCAATCAACACGGCGGCGTTATTACCACGCGCCCGGCCCCTCTGGGCCGCCGGCCCTTCTCCTCGGCCGCCGCCGCGCATTGATTGGCCGCTTTCTTGTTCGGCGCCGGCTCCTGATTGCGCCGGCCGGCTAAATTAGGGCTGTCGACTCGACGAGAAGAACATCCTTCAGCCTGCGGCCTCGTTTGTGCCGTGTGGGATGGACGGGAGGGGGGGTAAGGACCCTTCCTCACGGCACAAATAACTCGGGGAGGGGAGCAACGGCCGAATGGCACGCGGGGTACTGCAGGGACAGCCACCGAGGTTCTCTCTCCCCCTCTCCTCAGCCACCGAGGTTCTCTCTCCGCCCCTCCTCAGCCAGCCACCGAGGTTCTCTCTCCGCCCCTCCTCAGCCACCGAGGTTCTCTCTCCCCCTCTCCTCAGCCACGAGGTTCTCTCTCCCCCTCTCCGTTTCACTCACAAATTCTGTCCGGATGCTGGTTTTGACCATTTGGTGTTACAAGCCAAAAAAGAACTGGATTACACAACACTGAAGCGGGCCTATCCTACAGGGCGAGGCCACGCTCACAGACCAGTCAGGCACCATGAGCACATTCACACGATGCAAGGTAATGTTGCTATAGGTTATTATTTGGCATCGCGTGACCACTAAGATGCAAGGCTGTGCTGCTCTTATTGACGTTGTTAGGCATTGTATAAACAGCATGTTAATACAATAACAGTTTTGTGCTCATATTTTGGCAGAATAATTTCATCAGGCCATAGATTTCAGGCTTCAACGCAACTCCGGGTCATGTTCCGTTATCGCCCGGATAGCATATGAGCCAGTGACACGCCCCCTGTGCAAGCCGTGGTGTGGCTGAAGTGGGCAATTTCTGAAGGTCTCTAAACCAGTGACGTGAATTACTGAACATTCCTCAATGCCTCACATGTCCTGTAATGTGTGTGTGTGTGTGTGTGCGTGCGTGCGAGCGAGTGTATGTGAGTGTGTGTATGTAGTGTGAGTGTATGTGAGAGTGTGTGTGTGTGTGTAGTCCTACCTCTCTCGCTGTGCTGAAGCAGCTTGTTGACGGCATAGTCCCAGTCGAAGATGAACCGGTAGAAAGAAAGCTGGTTGTAGAGGGCTTTCTCAGAATACTGCAGAGAACACACACAAACATACACCACTGTGAACACCTTTCACTCCCCCTGTACAGCCGTCCTATCACACATCAGTACAGCCGTCCTCACAGACATCTGTCCCTGTACCCGTACAGCACACCTCCCTGCCACACCCCGTAAGGGATCTGCTGCCACAACTACAGCAAAATCACTGCAGACAGACTATGCCCGAGCCCAAACCCTCACCCGAATAAACTGCTTTAATAACATTTTAATTCACGTTTTTAATAAAAGGACGTGAAAGGAGAGCGTGAGAGACCAAGAAAGAGAGGGAGGAGAGGGGAAAGGAGGCACAGGAGAAGAGGAGTCAGAGAGGAGTTGGATAAAAGGAATCGCAGAGGAGCCAGAGGAAAACCTTTGTTTAGTTTGTATATTCTGCTGTAATTACTGGTACACATCTCAGAGCCTGCCAACATAGCACAGGTCGAATGAGGGGGAGAGAGAGAGAGAGAGAGAGAGAGAGAGAGTGAAATGAAAGAGCTGAAATTACCTCCTTCATAATAGTTTGTTTTGATAAGGCATTGTGTGTGGAGCTGATGAACAACAGTTGCTGTCAATTTGATTAGTCATTATACTTTTATGTTAATTGCCATTATCGAGACCCCGACGCCCGGTGTCACCATAGAAGCCATACAATGTTAGCACAAATAGCAGATGAGGGAATTAGGAAGGGGATCTTTCTTACCGATTGGTTTTAATTACCCCCCAGCACATCCATCAGCGCTGACAGCTGTTGACCCATAATGCCCTGCTGGGTCAACACTGCTACCTGTCGATTCAGCAATGCGCCCATAATGGACCCGGAGTACCCAATACCAGCCCAGCCCAGCAGCAGAGAGCAACGACACACACACACACACAACACACACACAGCCCACAGCAGACACACACACACACACACACACACACACACACACACACACACACACACACACACACACACACACACACACACACACACACACACACACACACACACACACACACACACACACACACACACACACACACACACACACACACACTACATGTATGCACACACACAATTACACAGAGAGAGAGAGAGAGAGAGAAAGAGAGAAAGAGAGAAAGAAAGAGAGAAAGAGAGAGAGAGAGAGAGAGAGAGAGAGAGAGATCTCCCACACCATAATCTCAAACACGTACTCACACCATAATATCTCTAACAACTCACACACACAAACACACACAGTAGCACTCACACATTGTTATAAATACATCTCTTCCTCAGGAAGTGTACGTCGTCTCTTAATTTCACGTCCTGAGGCAGTGCACGCCTAATCTGCACCTTCTCAACTGTCATCTGCCACAGGGCGCCCCCACAGAGGGGATGGGAGACACACTGTAGCTGGAGGAGTGGAGAGGTCCAGCCCCACCCAGGCGAGCCACGGGGATTCGGCCCCTTGCCCCATCCGCTGCCCATCTCTCCACACAGCAGTGCCCGCCCTCACAGGTGTCATTGGGAGGGCTGTTGCTGCCACATGTCACTGGCGGTTATTCAATTTGGGCTCCTGCTTCACGCCACCCACTTAATTCAGCATTAAACTGCGTCTTTGTCCTGCAACTGACATCCATTTCACTTTTCACCACAAATTTGCACGCTTGTTTTTTTTCAGCCTAAGCGACTCAGGAGTAAACCAGCTATGAAACGTTTTCTTCTGAGAGCCCCAGCGACCAACCCCCCACACACCCGCACCTCTCCTCCCCCCACACCCACACCGCCAAACTCCCCCTAATCAACCACCAACTAAACTCCCCCTAATCCCCCACTACGAACCTCCCTCCACACCCACAACTCTCCTCCCCCCACACCCACACCCACACCACCAACCTGCCCACAGACCCCCACCACCAAACTCCCCCACAGCAACACCTCTCCTCCCCCACACCTGCACCTCTGTTCCCCCCACACCCGCACCAGCAACCTCCCCCACACCCGTAACACTGTGGTGAATGGCAATGAAGGCGACGAGGCCCAGGCAAACTTCTCTTTGCCAGTCAATTGCCCTTGTAAAACTTAAAATAAAACATATTTCAGTAATGCAGCAAGCAGGAAAGCCGGGTCAAAGACTACAGCAGGAGTGGAGCTAAAAACATGCTCCACTCCACCTGTAAAGCATGCAGCATGAAACAGAGGGAGATAGATACATACAGAGAAAGATAGACACAATTAAAGCAGTATGTGTGGAAAAACAAGTGTGGAATAAGATGTGGCAAAACAGGGAATTCTTCACACATAGGCATGGAGGGAGGCAGGGCTACAGTTTGGAGTCCAACATTGTCATCTTCAGTTCCTGGCCTTACTCTAAATGATACCAAGGTTAAATTCCTACTCTATGCAGATGACCTGGTTCTGCTGTCACCCACTGAATAGGGGTTACAGCAAACAGCTATCTGCTGGAGAAATGCTGACAGAACTGGGCCCTGGCAGTACATTTGAAAAACACCAAGATTATGGCCTTCCAAAAAGAAGCCAAGATGTCAAAAGCTGATACTGCTTTATTCTGCTTTAATTACGATCATCTTGGACTAATCGTGCTAATCAGTGTGGAGCTTTGGTCTGGTATCTATTGACTACATTTGGGAAAACATCTGGCTGAAGTTCTTCATGCAGAATTCTGTAAAAACACTCCCTAGTACATAGGAACAACCCTAACAAATCAGGCAGGGCTGAATTAGGCAGACATCCCATTCTTATTGAAATCCGGAAATGGGCAGTACATTTTATAGAGCATCTAAAAATAAGCCAAAACTACTCTTTATAGTACAAGGCTCTACAAACCAAAGAGATAAGCCCAGAAAAGCTTCCCTTCAGTCAGCTGATTCTGAACCTCTACAGACAAGCAACATAAACACAAACCAAACTTCAGGGGTGTTTCAGTGTATTTTCCTAATGTACACATTTTCTTCCCTGTCTAATGAAAACTAAAAAAAGCTTTCAGGGATAGAACCAAGAGCCGCACTCTAAGCACAATGCATCTCAGCCTGTCACACATTGAGGGACAGTAAGCAACCACCTAACACTGACTAATCACAAGTACAATTATACAGACATAATAATTATATTTCATAACACATGTTATGGTAACACTTTACAACAATGTTCTGTTAATTAACAACAGATTATGTATTAACATGAACAAAGCATAAAAATCTTTCATGTTAACTTTGAGTACAAAGTTGTTTCATGACAAACAATGAGATTGTGTTGCTTCCCATAAACTCCCTCTTGTTAAGCTTTCATTTACTAACATGAACTAATGCATTACTTAACATTAACCACTGAGCAACTAATATATGACTAAGGCACTGGTAAGCATTCATGTTAACTATGACATTAACAAACATCTTCACAAATGTTGTTCATGACACATTTTGAACTGAACTTTTTATTTTTAATATGACCTTATTTGCCAAAAGTTTATCTCAGATTCCTTTCCAATTCAATATTTTATTTATATATAAAATGTATATAATAATTTCTTACCACTATCAGTTGCTAGTTACTTTCTTTTGTGATTTCCATAATATTTGTATGCTTTGGCAATAAAAATGTACACCAATAATGTCATCAATAAAGCAAATTACAATTGAAAAGTGAGTGAGAAAGACAGGGGGAGGGAATGGGGCAAGAGAGAAGGGGAGACCAGAAAAAGGGGGACAGAGGGAGAGAAAGAGAAAGGAGTACAGAGGAGGAGACAAACACAAAGGCCCTCTACAGTTTGGTTGTAGTGGCAAATCCAGTCTGGTGGAGCCAGAACTCCCCACGAACCTCTGCAGCATAAACTCGCTGCTTATACAGTGCCTATAGAAAGTCATCATACCCTTTTGAAATAGTCACTTTTTTTTGTCTTACAGCCTGAAATTAAAGTACATAAAATCCAGCTTTATTTACACATTTTACCTTACAATATTCAAGTGAAAAAAAGAGGGGCAAAATTTCTGATTAAAAAATAAAAAAAAAATGAAAAACTAGAATAATAGGGTTGGAAAAGTGATCAGTCCCCTGGTTTAATACTTTGTAGAGGCACCTTTTGCTTTAATTACAGCCATCAGTCTGTTTGGATATGTCTCTACCAGCTTTGCGCACCCCATCTTCAGCTGTCTAGCAGAGGGCCGCAGGTTTTCCTCAAGAATTTGGGTGTACTTGGCAGCATCCATTTTCCCTTCAATCCTGACCAAATTGCCCAGTCCCGGCTGAAGAGAAACACCCCCACAACATAATGCTGCCACCACCATGCTTCACTGTAGGTGTGTTTTGGGTGGTGTGCTGTGTTTGGTTTCCGCCAAACATAGCGCTTGGAGTTCAGTCCAAAAAGTTCAATCTTGGTCTCATCTGACCATATAACCTTTTGCCACATGGCATCAGAGTCTTCTAGGTGTTTCTTCGCATAACGTAAATGAGACTCAGTGTGACACTTTTTCAGAAGAGGCTTCTTTCTTGCCACCCTGCCATACAGGCCAACTTTGTGTGAAACTTGTGAGATTTTTGTCACGTGCACAGATCGCCCAATCTCTGCCATTAAGACTTGTAACTCCTTCAAGGTTGCCATTGGCCTCTTGGTAGCTTCCCTGATCAATCTTTTCCTGGCTCGGTCATCCAGTTTGGAGGGACGGCCCGATCTTGGCAAGGTGTGGGTGGTGCCATATGCCTTCCACTTCTTAATAATACTCTGAACGGTACTCAGAGGGATAGTTAAAGCCTTTGAAATCTTTTTATATCCTTCTCCTAACTTGTGCCTATCCACAACTTTATCCCGGAGTCCTTTTGAAAGCACCTTTCCAGCCATGGTGAATTCTTTGCGCTACCAGGCACTACTAGGAGTGGAATCCTCAAGGAACAGCTGATTTTATTGTGAAATAATCAAAACCACAATTGATGTCAGGTGGAGGCCAATTAGCTTGGTGTGTGATCTGGAAGGTGATTGGTTATACCTGAGCAAGTTTATAATGGCTATTCTAAGGGGACTGATCACTTTTCCAACCCTGTTATTCTAGTTTTTAATTTTTTATTAATTATCAGAAATTGTGCCCTTTTTTTTTCATTTGAATGTTGTAAGGCAAAATGTGTAAATAAAGCTGGAAAAAGATGGATTTTATGTACTTTCATTTCAGGCTGTAAGACAAAAAAAGTGACTATTTCAAAAGGGTATGATTACTTTCTATAGGCACTGTAATGCTGGCATGGACATTTGAGCATGGCTTAAAACACCAGAAATGCAGCATTCATAACACACAGGCCCTACAGCATCAACAAAAACACCATCTGTCCGGACACATTCTCTCCATGCTCTGTGATTTCAATAGCCAGCAATGAGCCATCCGAACAACCAATGGTTAGCTATCGAAACAGCAAATGACAAGACATGCCATTCAGTCTAAATTGGAAAACAAATTAACCCTATAGAAAACTAGAATAGGTTGGGCATTAATATCCATGAAAATAAGTACATATTTATGTTCTTTACCATTGCTCCAAATTTAGCAAATGCTGCAAAAGCCTGTGTTACTTCCCCATTGTGGAACAAAAGCTCAATTCTTTAGTCCTTCTGGGTGGTGCCTCAAGCTAAAGCACCCCAAAGTTTATAATCATGATCAAAGGTCCTGCAGGGCAGTGCATAACCAGCCATGAAGTCACCCATGGAAGGAGGGTTCAAGTCAGTAGGGCGCAAGAGTGACTCCTCTGGTCAACAAGGTGCCTGCGAGTGGTAAAGTCCTCTTGCGGAAGAGGAAGAAGTGAATGCTGCAGGAGCTCCTAAGGTCGAGTGTGCTGGTGTGCGGTCTCCAAACGGACCGACAACGTTACAGCAATGGGATTATAAAATAAAGGGGGGATTCCAAGTTAATTAATCAAATAAAAAATAAAAGATTTGGCGTGTTTGCAGAGGAGGGCTGGGAGGATGCCACAGATTGCAGGGGCGATGCAGCCCCTTCACGTTCCAACACAATTTTAACAGAAACTTGCATGTCAATTTTAACATTGTTGACTCTTCCTGCAGCTGCGAACACTGAGGAGGAAAACTGCCAGGGGCCCGGTACCAACCTGCTATAATTAACCCCACAAGCTTAATTTTCATGTTGTTTGATGTATTAAACTTGACATTAAGAAATACCTGGTTGACCACTGACGCTGGACTGTTTTTGGAGTACTGGGGACCCACAGACTTTTCACACAAAACAAAGGAAAGAAACACACACACACAGAACTTCCTGCTTAAATAAACATAAAATAAATTCAATAAAATCCTGTCCCGTGTTGATGGCAGAACTGACAGCAAAAATAAAATAATCTTACAGTTTGGGGCCAGGTGCTGATTGAGTTGGATTATGGTAGTAATGAAAAAAATTATAGGGAAATGATCGGGTTTATTCATTTAGATTATGGGGCTAATCATATCATTTTGGGTTACGGTGGGTTTTGCGTTGTGGTGTGGTTTATGGTTTGGGTTACAGTGCAATTTGGGTTATGGTGCGGCTTGCTTTTTTTTGATGGTTTAGGGCAGGGGTGTCCAATCTTATCCGAGAAGGGCCGGTGTGGGTGCAGGCTTTAGTTCCAGCTTTGCACTAAAACACCTGATTCAACTAATTCACCAATCATGGTCTACAATCAAGACCTTGATTAGTTTAATCAGTTGTTTAGTGCTGGGCAAGAACAAAAGCCTGCACCCACACTGGCCCTTCTCGGATAAGATTGGACACCCCTGGTTTAGGGTTTCAGTTACAAGTGCAAAGTGGTTTGTCTTGCAGGGTGGGACATGGCACCATTTGGGATTTGGTGTGGTTTGGACCTGTTGGTGTGTGCAGGTTATAGTGTGGTTTGGACCTGTTGGTGTGTGTGTGTGTGTGTGTGTGTGTTATGGTGTGGTATGGACCGGTTGGTGTGTGGGGGTTATGGTGTGGTTTGGATCTGTTGGTGTGTGGGGTTATAGGTGTGGTTATGGTGTGGTTTGGATCTGTTGGTGTGTGGGGGTTATAGCGTGGTACAGGTTGGACCTGTCGGTGTGTGTGTTATGGTGTGGTTTGGATCTGTTGGTGTGTGGGGGTTATAGCGTGGTACAGGTTGGACCTGTCGGTGTGTGGGGGTGGTGTGGTTTGGATCTGTTGGTGTGTGGGGGTTATGGTGTGGTTTGGATCTGTTGGTGTGTGGGGGTTATAGCGTGGTACAGGTTGGACCTGTCGGTGTGTGGGGGTTATGGTGTGGTTTGGATCTGTTGGTGTGTGCGGATTATGGCACGGTACAGTTTGGACCTGTTGGTGTGTGTGGGTTTTCAGTGCCGTTTCCTGCAGTGCGGCAGAGGAGGGGTTAGCCCTGCCAGTCCCGCTGCTCTCCGCAGCTGCAGGAAAAAAAAAAAAATCCAAACAGTTCTGATGAAGCTTAACTAAAAACCTTCCAATTTTAGTTAATTTTAATGGGCTGAAATGGAAAAGGGAGGCTATCTGCAACGCGAGGTCACATAACGAGTCAATATATGTAAATCTTTACAAGACAAACACAGTGGGAAACAAAGACATTTAACTGAAGCGCACGCTGATGTCTCCACTTTTTTGTGCACATAATTTCTCCCCATTGAAAGGTATAATTGCCTGCTATTTGAAGATATTCATGCTCAATTTTTGAAATTAATTTCAATTGGGGAAATGTAGAAATGTCAGCTCCAGTGAAAAGGATTTGATTTCAATTATCCTTGTTCAAAGGACTGTGATTTCCAAATACACTTAAGCAAAATTATGACAAAAATTTTTGTTCCAGAAATTCAGTGTTTAAAGAGCGATTAGGCGATAAATGGACTGGCTTTGAATTGAAGTGAATTCACCGGGCTCCCTCTGAAAGGCACTCAATTATCCCTGATTGCTCCCGCTATAATGCAGCAAATAGAGATACCTGCTATTGCTGTAATTTGTGTGAAAATTAACATGCTGCAATTTCCACTAGAGGGGAAAAAGGAAGCCCTAATGGGCGGCTGATCGCACATCAATAACGCCAAGGGGAGAGAGAGAGAGAGAGAGAGAGATGGGAGGGAGAGAAAGAGGAGGGAGGAATTGAAGGAGAAAGAGGAAGAGAATGAGGGAGGGGAAAAGAAATCGGGAGAAGAAAGGAGAGGGGGAGAGAGAGGTGGAGAGAGAAGAGATAAACGCAGGAGTGGAGAACAGGGACAGAGCAACGAGGGATGGGAGGAAGAAAAAGATGGAGGAGAGGAGAGAAGGCGAGAGAGGGAAAGAAAAGAGGGGAAGAGAGGGGGAGAGCTAAGAGGGAGGGAGAGAAGGGGGAGAGGGCCGGAGAAGGAGAGGAAGAGAGAAAGGGAAGGACAGAGAGAGAGAGAGGAAAAAATAATTTGTTGAAAATATTACAAATTGCACCTGCGTGTAACTCGCCTAAATTACCAGCCAATTAGAAAGTGGCATCCCTCTCCCGTTTAATGCGGAGACAATAGTGGTCACTGTCTCTCTGCCCATAGGGGGAGCACAGACAGACAGACAGACACACAGGGGGAGGAGGGGGATGTTTTATTCAGCTGGCAGTTTAAACTGCCGTCTCGCCAGCGAGGGAGAGAGGGAGTGGACACATAAGTGGCTATGGTGACAAGAGAAATCGGCCTTTTGGGCTTCAACCTGTCGCCACAGAAGACCCTAAAGGAGAAATAAGGAGAGGGGGATAGAGGAAGAAAGAAAGAAAAAAAGTAGGGGGGGCATGGGCCATGAAATGGAGGAGGAAGAAGAGGATGACAGAAAGAGCAAGAAAGAGCAAGCTGGACAGGTAGCCAAACACTTCCTTAGTCCTAATCGGAACCTATACCAACCTAGAAAAACTGACACCCCCCCAGAGGGAGAGAAGGCCCAGGACATTACCAAACCTTTCATCATAGAGATACTGATGATGATGATGATGCTGTTTAACCAGCCCGAGCAGCTGAAGTCAAGCTCTCTTAGCGCTGATGAGTGAGTGAGACTGGAGAGGGAGGGAAGGAGGGAAAGAAAGAAAAGGAGAGGAAGTGGAGGTGTAGTGCTCAGACAGAAAGAGAGAGGCAGCAGCAGCAGCGTGACACTAGGTGAGCATGGTTCTGACTGGCTCCACAGCGCCATCACATGGAAAAAGTGTGATCTGCAGCACCATTGTCACGGATCACGGATGGCGGGTTCGGAGCACTCTGCAGCAGGCGGCGCAGAAGAGGGTGGGGGTTTACGGGTGCTGTACCTCCGGACGCAGTGTGGACTTGATGCAGGAGGGGCAGATGGGACCCGTGCGGTTGAACGCCAGAGGCAAGCGCCGGGTCCGGTTCTGACAAGCCTGGTCTTCACACACCAGCCAGCCCTGAGAGAGACAGAGAGAGAGAGACAGAGAGAGAGAGACAGAGAGAGAGAGACAGAGAGAGAGACAGAAAGAGAGACAGAAAGAGAGACTTAGTTTTTATTTTTCTTTATTGAATCAAAATCAATGAATTTCAATAAAAGATGAGCATAGCACACCCACCAAAACACATAATCAGACATGATCACAATTCATCAGAAAGTGTCTGCTCACTATTGTCATCTCATCTCACATTCCTCCTCCAAGACACACAAACTGCACCCCCAATACACCGTGTTTCACAAAACATTTCAACACAGTTGGTCAATTTGTAGTAAGCGAACTCGACCCTAAGGCACGCAGAGACGACCCCCTCAGCATGCTCACTAAACCGCTTGACCCCCTAACCCGAGCGGGCCAGATGACAAGTTTAGCTTGCCCAAATAAGAAATGAATCATGGATAGAGATGGGGGAGGGGGAGCATTGAAGCTTCAAGGATCTTAGTTCACAATAAACCTGAGAAACGCAAACACGCATTCAGATTAAATCACAAATCTACAGTTTTGTTACCCAGTGATTGTGGTGAGTATCCATCCTAGTGCTATGCCCACACCACCTACACGATCGCCACACTCATCTCATACGCCAATCCACACGCATACACACACACCCCCACTACACCCTACACACACACACACTACACCCCACTAACACAGAGACACACACACTCTACACCCCCACTACACCCTACACACACACACACACACTACACCCCACTAACACAGAGACACACACACACACACACACACACTACTCACAAACACACACTACTCACACACATCCACTCACAAACACACACACACACACAACTCACAAACACACACCGCACTACACCCTACTCACACACACCCCCCACTACACCCTACTCACAGCCACTACACCCTACCCACTCACAAACACACACACACACACACACACACACACACTACTCACAAACACCCCCCCACTACACCCTACTCACACCCACTACACCCTACCCACTCACAAACACACACACACACACACACTACTCACAAACACACACACCCCACGACAACCTACTCACACACACGCACACCCTACTCACACACACACACACACACACACTCTACACCGTACACACACCCCACTACACCCATACACACACCCACGACAACCTACTCACACACACACACACACACACACACACACACACACATACTACACCCTACTCACACACCCTGCTCTCACACACACACTACACCCTACTCACACTACACCCTACTAACACTCACACCCACACACACTAAACCCTACTCACACACACCCCACTACACACACCCTACTCACACACACCCCACTACACACACCCTGCTCACACACACACACACCCCACTACACACGCACATGCACACACACGACACAAGACACACACACTGGACTGTGGCAGTGCGGGAGGGGATGCACCTTCCTCAGTGTGAGGGGGTGGCAGGAGGACACACTCATGGAGTCATCGCTCACATGGCCTGGTCAGGACGGATGGACGGATAGTGTAATTTGTTCATGGTTTCCTGTGAGAGCTGATTAACACTGGAGGGGCTCTTTGAAGCTGATCTCACCTGTATTCTCTCCTCATTTGCGGGTCTTTTGTGAGCCGTTATCACAGGGCCCGCCCGATCAAACAGACACGCCAAGCAGCGCCTTTGTCCCCCGAGGAGGAACAATATCAAACCTGCGCCTTGTACGGCGCTATTTTTAATTTCCCCAATTAATCCCGCTGCTGCCGTTCCCCCAGTGGGGGTTGGGGGGTATCTTTTGTCTGGTGTGTGATTTTATTTGGATAATTAAGCTCTGAGCCGCTGGAGAAAGAGGCTCGAGGGAGGGGGGGTGGCTATGGGGGCTGTAATTGAATCCTGACATATGTGCGCTGTTTAGTTTTAATTTTGTCCTGTGTGTGTCGACGTTATCGGGCTCCTTGTTTGCCCAAAGACCCCTTTGTGTTTGGCAGGGGCCCACGCTAAGTCAACCCCTGCCGTTCCCATGGGCCGTGGGACATCCAAACAAGGGTTTGTGGTGAAAAATCTCTCTCCTCCTCCATGGGGACGGCGGACAAACAGGGCATCGCCCTGGAGACCAGCGGGCACTGGCGAACGGCAGTCTCTGCAGACGGGGTGCGAGGCGGGCGGGCGCCCACACAGCTGTGAGTCTCCAGCTCACCACTTTGTACCTCCTGCTCCCCTCAGCCTCAGTCAGCCTCCAGTGTTAGTAATTAAGCCCTTCATACGTTACTGTGTCATTAAAAACACACTACCCTACCAGGAATCAATTAGAGCGGTGGAGGCCCCGCCCACAGCGGATGCAGTGTGTGGGAGTGTGGTTATTTTAGGAGGGGACAGGGGGAGGGAGAGAGAAGTGAGAGAAGGAGAGAGGAGCAGAACGGGCTTCCTCTTTTTGGGATGCAGGTTCTGGATGTGGTGCAGGTCTGATGCGTTCACTCGCCCCATGTGGGAGACACGGAAGTGAGGGAGATTTACCCAGCATGCCCTCCTGCCTCAGTGGTAATGGAGCGGGGGAACTCACTGACCCAAAATCAGTCAGAACACCCAGCCCAAATTACTGCCACTTCTAAGTGGCGTATGGTGACACTACACACAAGGCGGAGCCACCGTCTCCCCCCAAAACACACACTCACTCCAACACACACTACACACTGCTCCACCCGCAACACACACACTGCTCCACCCGCAACACACACACTGCTCCACCCGCAACACACACACTGCTCCACCCGCAACACACACACTGCTCCACCAGCAACACACACCGCTCCGCCCACAACACACACACTGATAAACGCACAACTTTCATTCCTCCACCCACAACTCTCTCACTCCACACACTATTCTCACACTGCTCCATCCAATACTCATGCTGCTCTCCATTTACACACTGTAGTGCGCATTACTCTCACACTACTTCACGATTACACACCATGAACTATGTATTGACATTTGAGTCCTGAAGGGCCTGCATGAATCTCAGGAGGACAGGAAAAAGGAAGAGAAATCAATTCCTCAAATCCCCGGCTAGCGGATGGTTGTGGGGAGAAGGAGCAGGATAAAGCTTTATAATTGCATAATTACACCAGTCAATTCTGCACAGAGCGAACACAGCCAAATCTGAAGGAGTCAAATGAATTCCACATAATTTAACCAACAACTGAGCAAAGCCAGAGGCCTGATGCTCAGAGCTAACGACTGGAAAAAACACCCCCCTCCCCTCTCTCCCTACCCCCAGTCAGTCTCTCCCTCTCTCCCTCTCTCCCTCCATCCCATCCCTCTTCTCTTCATGTGGACCACCGCCCCAGACACTAAAAAGTCAAATAAATCATCACCAACAAGCAAGCGCTCAAAGGCAGCGTGCGCGTACAGTTAGTAGTTTACAATAACTGGGTCCTGTGGAACGCTGGCATTCCAGCCACAGGAGCACCGCCGCCGCAGGAATTCCACACAGAACCTTCACCCCTGCATCCACCCGCCCGCACCCCTCCGCCCAGCTGCCCCCACCCCGCTGCCTCTCTCGCATGGCTCTGGTGGGCACACGGTGGCAAAAACGGCGCAATTACGGGCTGCTCTGTGAACGGGGCCCGAGACAGCGGCTTCTCACTTCTTTGTACTTAAGCAATCAACAGATGCACTTATTCGCCGGGCTCCCCCCCCCTCCCGCCGTGGAGCGACGCTGAATGGGCAGAAATAAGTCCACTTTGTACATCTTCCAGTTAATCATGGCTTTCTATTCAGCAATTTGACCTTTTGTTCAAAACAGGATTATCACCTGTTTTTTTTTCCCGTTTTTTTTTCCCCTCAGGCAGTTACCAAGGGCGACCCGCTTGGGGAACATAATTGCAATAATTTGTTAAACACCATGGCAACCCACATTAGAACTAGGTAAATACGGGGCTTTTGTGCCATGCTGTTATTTCACCAGAGATGCTGGAGTCAGGGAATGGATGACGGAGAGAGAGAGAGAGAGAGAGGGAGAGAGAGAGAGAGGGAAGGAAGGAAAAAAAGAAAAGAAAACCCCAACAAAATTTATATTTGCTTTGTCTCCAGAGAGCTGTAAATTGATAATGGCGACAGGGTAGAGGTGGCGACGGCAGTAATTTCTCTTCTGATGAATGCTTCAATGTGTGTTTCCACTGGATACTCAACAAACACAGGCTCACAATCTGTAACCATGCGAGCTCCCCCTTCCCTCGCCCTTTCTCCTCCAACACATAGAACAAACAGCTCTGTTTGTCCATTTCCTGAACTGAAAGGAATCCTTAATTACAGAATATTACCCCTCTTCAGTTAACCGAGTGCTGATGTGTGTGTGTGTGTGTGGGGGGGCAAGAAGTGCTCTCTGTCCACTGCAGTTCAGAGAGAAAGAGACAGAGACTGACGTGGGGGTGGGGGGCAGTTAGCATTCACAGCCAGCAGCTGTTTCACACCTCCTGACAAATGGACAAATGGGAGGGGGGGATGGTGGCCACATTGAGGGCTCTAATTGATTTTGCCACAGCAGAGCTTACCCTCCCCACTTCTGACACCTAGTGAGGTTTAGTAACCCAGTGCTGCAGAAAGGAGCCAGACTTTTAACCAGAAGGATACGTGCTCAAATCTTGCCGCAAATGGGGGAGAGGGTAGAAGCGGCGGCAGGTATTTGGGCAGAGTTTCCTGCTACAATGTCCTGTCGTTTTTTTTTTTTTTTTTAAGAGAGCTTACTACTTAGCGACAAACGTAACAAAAAAAGTCAACATTACCTACAGCTAGATAGGCTAGTTTTATGTTGCAATGCATTTAATGCACTACAATAAAGCTACATCAGAATGGATATGGTTTAGCGACTGCCTTACAAAGGATATGGTAGTACACACACATACACATACATAAGGGGTACTGCCACGACCTAAGATAGTATGGTAGTACCACCTGCCTATGAGTTGGTACTGCCCCGCCATTGGCCCTGCGTATAAATACAGCTCAATGATCAGGAGGCCATGTCAGTCTTACACCAGTCCAGCCATTGCTCTAGAACAGGGGTGTCAAACTCATTCCATCGAGGGCCGAGTGTATGCAGGTTTTTGTTGCAACCAGTGCACTACACCAGGTGACTTCAATTAGTTTCCCTCCCTGGTTGAAGAAGTGAGCTAATTAGTGAAATCACCTGGTGTAGTGCGTTGGTTGCAACAAAAACCTGCATACACTCGGCCCTCGATGGAATGAGTTTGACACCCCTGCTCTAGAACAACTGGATAGCTGATGACACAATAAACCCACCCACCGTTGTGGAGTGAGCGGCTATTTATGAGAAATCTTCAAGAGCTAAACGTTTGGTTGACATTACTTCTCAGTAATACTAATCAACTAAATCTATGTATGTGTTCGCTAAGAAAGACCCACATTTTTATATCTGATAAATTTTATTTATGCTATGTTTATTTGCTTTGAAGTAATTCCTGTAGCTTAATTTAGCCGAACCGCATGTAACGTTAGTAGCGTTAACATTATAATCACTTTCCCTCAACCAACCAATAACATTAATGCTAGTCAACTGCAGCGAGGTATTTATCTAGCTAGCTAGATAACAGATGAGCAGATATTTTATATATTCACCAGCTTAGCTATACCATTAGTTAAGTTATGTGAATAACAAAGTGAAAGTGAATTTTGTATCCAGGCTTTATGGTTCAGGAGTTGTGGGCCAAAACGTAAAATCGCTTGTTATAGCGCCACCATCTGCCCGATTGGCACAATTTTTCTTGCCTGAGTAGTGGGTAAGACTTGGGACCTATCTGCCCAGTTTGGTTGCTGTAGGCGTTACGGTTTTCACCACTAATAACACCCAGAGCCAGATTTACTAAAGGATTGCAACTGCTTTTCCAACGCAAAAGTTCACAATATCTACGTTTAATTTACTAACCAGTCAAATGGCTATTAGGATGTAATTTGTGTGGTAACCCCCACTTGGTGATTTTTCTTTAGATGAATAGTTAAATTGGTTCATGTATATGTAGATTGGCAAGAATTTTCTAGCATGGATCAAGTTATTATATTCATCCCTGATGTCCTCTGTTTGTACGAATAATAATTACTGAGAATACTTCCCTATTTACAGAGGGATGAGACAGTGGTGTCCTCTACCCATTAACAACATTGCCCTTCAAGGTTTTCCACCATGGCTTTACTCACCTGAGGGTACACATGAAAGATAAATATAACAAACTTTAAAAAACATAATTTCTAGGGGCAGCAGATAGCATATCGGTCTAGCCCACTGTAATTTGGCTGGTCTGATACAGTGTGCGCTGCCTGCCAGGGACGCGGTTTGAAACCTGACCAGCCCTGGTCGTTAGCCCTGATCGGGGGTGGTGTTTTGCTGTCCGCCCCAGGGGGAGGGGGGAGGGTGAGCCGGCTCGAGTTCACCGTTAAGCGCGTATGGGTGTCTCCAGAATGTGGGTGGGCGAATTCCATCTCGAAGGAGGCGTTCGCTGCCCACAGAGAATTAGCTAGCCCCGTAGAGACGAGCGGCAGACTCGTGTGGGAAGGGTAAATCGAAACAAAAATCAGAAACAAAATAGTAAAAAATTCTCCCCACTTTTTGCCAGTACCAGACAAGATCTCCAACGCTGGACCCTCCATCACTTGCTGGCCACATTAACCTAGTCAAAATAAACATACTTAATATACTATATATTTAATATATATTAAAAATATACTCACTATAATTTTTACATCTTTATCAATGCACCCCATCTTTTATTCCCAAGTCTTTTTTTTTTTAAAGAATATTTGATTTTATTCAATTTTCTCGCAATTTGGTAGCCAATTACGCCCTCTATTTTTCATGTCAATCCCCTCCTCGTAATGTGAGTCCTGACGGCTTCCCTCCCCCCTCCCTGGGGCGGACAGGCAATCACTGCCCCCGGTGGCATTTCTGGCCAGAGCAGACTCTGGTGCGGCCAGTGAAATCAAACCCCTTTTGTAACCACTAGACCACTCCAAAGTCATTTTTTAACAAACTAGACACCATCATTTCAGAATTGATGTGGAACAAGAAGGTTCCAAGGTTATGCAAGACCCAAATCATCTGGGGAGGAGTGGCGTTATGTAACTTTTTGTATGATTACTGGGCTGCTATTTTTCAGCCCATTCTGCACTAGCCCCACCCCCAGCTTGGTGGCTCATGCAATCTGCCTCATGCGCCCCTTCGTCTCTGACCGCGTTGCTGTGTTCCCCCATGATTGCATCAAAATCAGATTATAATAAAAATATTATGTTAGGATCTATCCTCAGAACTTGGACTCAGTTTAGATGTCATTTTGGCATAGTCATTCCGACTACCAATACCTCCTTACATAACCAAACATTTACAAATTTGGTATGATCGTGGCATCAGAACAGTCACTTATTCAACAACGGCACATTTGTCTCTTTCCTACAGCTTTCAGAAAGGTATAGCCTTCCCAGATTTCACTCTTTTCGGTCCTTGCAAGCCCGTGACTTTGTCCCCCATAGGGTGACCCATGTGGGGTGGGTGGTGTGGGGGGACTGGATAGGGGTGGATTGGTCTGGGGGCAACAGGGTGCTCCTACACCTCTTGTCCTGCATGGTCGCTGTGTGGTGTTTGCTGGATTGAGACAGTCCCTAGGTGTGCACACGTTTGCCCCCTTTTTTTACCATGGTCCGATGGAGCCCTGGGGACCACTGTTTTCAGCTGGTAACCGGCACATAGTAATTCGTCTCGTGTAGGTATAGTGTAGGAAGTGACGCCATCTGTTCCTAGGAAGTTTCCTGCTAGAATAGCAGTAACACAGCTATAAACCTTACCTAACCTAAAAAGCTCAGACTTGAGTTCAGTATGGACTGCATATTGTATCATTACTAGTAGGCTACTACATGTATTCACTGACCAATCAAGCTAACTAGCTAGCTCACCCAGCCATGCATGTATAGTGTCCAATGACAACCTTGCATGTTTTAGACAGAGTTTGACCCGCTCCAACTTCACCATAGACAATGCAATCATTCCCATATGTATGCTATAGACCTCCAACTTCAGACAGTAACATAAATAGTATGCTCTTTGGTAACATAAAACAAACCTGTGCTGAAGGAGTGACGATAATAATGGGCGACTTCAATTACCCCTCTATTAATTGGGAGGTAGTGACAGGTCAGGGTAAATGTGAATAGGAGTTTTTAGATGTGGTCAATGACTGCTTTTTGGTACAGTCCGAGAGGGAAATCAATACTGGATCTGGTTTTGTGTAACAAAGAGAATTTGCAGCACAGAGGTAGTAGAACCACTAGGGGCAGTTTTTTATTTATTAAATTTTTTTAAAGATTTTGTTTCAGATTTGATCCCATTTTCTCCCAATTTAGTAGTCAATTAGACCCGCTATTTTATGTCAATCCCCTCCTAGTAATCGGAGTTTGCTGCCGTAGTCCTGCAACCGGTAGTGACGAAGGCGAAGTAACGTCTCCTCCGATAATTTTTAATTTCAGACAAGCTGACTTTAATAAAATGAGAGAGAATTTAAGTAATATAGATTGGGTAAAACTTCTAGATTGCAGAACTGTGAATGAACAATGGACTACATTTAAAAGGGTTATTGTAGGTGTACAGTGTAAATTCATCCCAAAAGTAAGGAAAAATAGGATGAAAAAACTGTCTCCGCAGTGGATGACAATCTTTACGGGAGATTTTGAGGCAAAAGAAGCGACTGTACAGAGTATATAAAAAGGAAAACTCAGAAACAAGTTAGATTATTGTAATATGCGGGCTAAGGCTAAAAAGGAAATAAGATCAGCTAAAAGGTGGTTTGAAATTAAAATTTCCCAAGATGCAAGAAGTAATCCCAAGATGTTTTTTCAATACTGTAGTTAATGATGAGGTTAAGTGCATTAAGAATAAGGAAGGAACTTTGGTTCATAATAATAATGATATTGCTAACACACTAAACAGTTACTTTTTTGAGAGCTTTACTAAAGAAGAGGTTATAAATATGCCTAAATGTATAGCTAAGGTACAGAATGTTTTGGAGGACTTTGAGATAAGGGACGTAAAAGTACTACAAAAACTACACAAATTTAAGACAAATAAGGCAGCAGGCCCGGATGGCATATATCCCAGAGTACTCAAAGAACTTGGGGAAATTATATATAAGCTATTGACAGATATTTTCATTCAATCCATAATCACTGGAGAAACACCAGATGCCTGGAAGCAGGGTAGTATAATTCCAATATATAAGAAAGGGGACCGTACTGACCCAGGGAACTATAGGCCTGTCAGTTTAACTTGCATTGCATGTAAAATGCTGGAATGTATTATTAGGGATAAGTTGGAATCATTCTTGAAAAATAATAGTACTTTAAGGGAGAGCCAACATGGATTTCTCAAAGGGAGGTCATGCCTAACAAACCTCCTGGACTTTTTTGAAGAGGCTACAAAGTGTGTTGACCTGAACCAGGCTTATATTATTATATATTTGGACTTTCAGAAAGCATTTGACAAGGTACCACATGAGGCTCATTGCTAAAATGAATTCAGTAGGAATTGCAGGAGTTGTTAAGAGTGGGTTCATAATTGGCTGCAAGGGCGAATACAAAGAGTAACAGTAGGTGGGGCCGTATCTGTCCTATGGGCAGTGGTGTCCCACAGGGATCAGTGCTGGGACCTTGGCTCTTCCTTATTTACATAAATGATCTTGATATGGATGTTAGTAGCAAAATAGTTACATTTGCAGATGATACTAAACTCGGGGGTTTGGCAAACAGTTTGGAATTGGCTAAAGTAATCCAAGATGATTTAAACAAAATCCAAGAATGGGAAGATACATGGCAGATGACATTCAATATTGCTAAATGTAAAGTCATGCCTGTGGGAAATAAAAACATTAGACGGGAGTATTTTATGGGAGGAGAAAAGTTAGTAGGTGTTCAATTTGAAAAAGACTTAGGAATTGACCCTTCGCTAAACCACGCCCCAAAACGCAGACTGGCCAATCACAGCGCAGTATTTGACAGACTCCGACAGAGGTCCGACAGTTTTTTGCTGCACTCCATTGACTTTGACGGAAAAATTTGAGATTTTCTTCATTTTCGAGCTGGTTTTGTGGATTTTTAGCTAATTATGGTTAAACGTTGTGCCTGGGGCACTTGTAACAGTGACACTCGTTACCCAGAGAGGTTGGAAGGAGATATACGCTTTTTTTCCTTTACAAAACCAAAATCAAATCCTGAAAAGTGTTAGCCAGCTAAGCTAACGTGGCTACGGTCTGGATATACAGCTCCGGGTTGCAACGTTGGTAAAGTTAGACTAAATGTTAGCTTTGTTATTCGTGATCCAGCCAGCTTGCTAACGTTAAGATGTTACAGTCAAGCTCTAAAAAACCTGTGGGTAACGTTACCTTGATGTCAAAATGTAATACAATTTTTTCATGACTATTTCAGCACTTTGCAATGGGAAGTCCAGTCCCGAGTACCCAAATCTTGTGGAGGACTGGGCTGACACACTGCTGATATTTTTTGCTTTACAGAGGTCCAGGGTATGGAGCTACCTGTGGAGCTAACCAGAGTAATGTCGTTACAGCACACTATAGGCTACTAATGTTACGTTAGTTAGCTAATGCTAGCTAACTTAGTACTGAATGTAACGTTATATAGGCCTACTGCTTTTGCTTTTTAATGATTGTAATAGTGAATAGAGACCTACCCAGCTTTACAGGAACAGTGTTGCTCCTTAATGTCGTTGTCCTCTGTCTCAATCGCCAGGTGATGCGGTGGTTCACTTTTACTCTGATCTGTAGGCTTTCGCTTCTATCTTAATTTTTTTAACGTCATTTTGTTGCTGAGTCAGTGTGATATCTTGAATATAACCTTCAAATGCATATTGTAGACCCTTCTGTCTGCTTCTATCTGAAATCGCTTTTTCTATTTTCCAAAAATTGGACAATATTTCTCCAGGGAGTGCAGTTCGCGACAGTGGGAGCGCCATGCTGGCTCCGAAAGCTTGACGGACTTAGCAACAGTAACTAAGGGGGGCGTGGTTTAGCGAAGGGTGAATTGCAGTTGATCAAAGTCTATCTGCATCAAAGCAGTGTTCTACAGCAGTGAAAAATGCCATCAGGATGCTGGGATACATAGCAAAAAGTATTGAGTATAAATCAAAGGAGGTTATATTAATGTTATATAATGCCTTTGTCAGACCTCACTTAGAATACTGTGTGCAGTTCTGGGCACCGCACTACAAGAAAGATATAGAAGCCTTTGAAAAAGAAGGGCAACTAAATTGATACCTGGTATGAAAGGTAAAAGTTATGAGGATAGACTTAAGGCACTCAATATATTTAAGCTTAGCAAACGGAGACTTTCTAAAAGGGATTAACAAAGTGAAATACCAAAGATCTTTTAAAGATAAGTGGGGTCAGCAGAACAAGAGGCCACAGGTGGAAATTAGTCAAAAGCTAATTCCGCAAAGATATTAGGAAGTTTTTCTTTACACAGATTGTTGTCAATGCCTGGAACAGCTTGCCAGGTCGGGTAGTAGAGGCAGAAACACTTGGGCTACATGCTAGATGTAGTAGTAGATACTCTTTAGATTAGGACATGACGAGCCTAGATGGGCTGAATGGCCTGTTCTCGTCATAACGTATTCTTATACATCTCTGACTTTTCGGCTAAGAAAATAGTTGTAAGCGTCCAAGCTGTGGTAAGCCTTCACTGCCTCTGTAGTGTAAACACACTCCGTATCTACAAGGTAATGATAAACAGTCACCTCAGATAAAAGCTTCAAGCCAACGGAGAAACTATGTTGTCTAAAGACTTTGTTCAACGGATCTGGTAATGACAATTGACCATTTATTGATACATTTTGCACATATCTTGCTTGTTCACTATTTGGGAGACTCAAGAAGTACGAGCTAGTCATTTTTTATTTTGTTTATGGCACCATCAGAAATGTTCTAGGAACGCACATGGGCAATAGCTTTGTTATTATTTACCTCACTGAAACGGTCTGTATTAGCACATCTAGTTCTAGTTAAGTGGCAGCTTTCTGCGGCAGCCTCACCTTCCTAACCTCACTGTACGAAGACTGAGGGAGGCCAGCTTGGGAGGGAACACCGCACGGTAAGTACCATCATTTCCCTTCCACTTGTACTTTTGTACACATCTAACACCATGTGCAACCTCCGTATCCCAGTCCGTGTCTCCTCTCCTAGATTCCCTAGAACGAGGGTTGGAACTCACACCCGCAACCTCTTCAATCAGCTGCATTCATTACATTACAGGCATTTAGCAGATGCCCTTATCTAGAGCGACTTACAGTTTCACATTTCTTTACATACAATAGCATACCATATACCATTTATACAGCTGGATGTTTTACTGAAGCAATCCAGGTTAAGTACCTTGCTCAAGGGTACAATAGCAGTGCCCCACATGGGATCGAACCTGCAACCTTTGCTTTACAAGCACAGTTCCTTAACGATTATGCTAACACTGCCACCCCATTCGACACTGTTGACCACCAGATCCTGCTCTCATCTCTCGCCAAGATGGGAATCTCTGGATCTGCATTGGCATGGTTTAAATCATACATGGCTGACCGGTCTTACCAGCTGGCCTGGAACGGATCACTCTCCTCTCCCCGCACCCTCTCTACCAGAGTCCCGCAGGGTTCGGTGCTAGGCCCCCACCTATTCTCCCTGTACACCGAGTCACTTGGTTCGGTTTTTCATATCACTGCTATGCTGATGACACAACTCTTTCTCTCCTTCTCCTTTTCTGAGACCCAGGTCCGGGCACATATCTCTGCCTGGCAGACATCTCCGCTTGGATGTCCACCCACCACCTGAAGCTGAACCTGGGGAAGATAGAGCTGCTCTTCCTCCCAGCGAAGGGCTTCCCAATGATTGATGCTTCAATCACCGTGGAAGGCTCCATAGTGTCTCTGTCCCAGTCTGCCAAGAGCCTTGGAGTGACCCTCAACGACCAGCTGTGCTTCTCAGGCCACATCGCAGCGATCACCCGGACCTGACGATTCTCCCTCCATAATATTCCGAGAATTTGCCCGTTACTCACCTAAGGAGCCACACAACTCGTGGTCCAGGCCCTGGTGATCTCATATCTGGACTACTGTAATTCCCTGCTGGCAGGCTTACCGGCCTATGCCATAAAGGCACTGCAACTAATGCAGAATACCGCTGCACGTTTAGTCTTCACCTCTCTGCACTGGCTCAATTGCAGTGCGCAATCAAATCACTAGTGCTGGCTTATCAAGCTGCTAGGGGAAACACGCCCTCCTACCTCCAGACACTCATCACACCCTACACCCCAGCCATATCCCTCCGCTCTGTCTCTTCTGGCAAACTGACTGTCCCATCCCTCTGGGCCCCAGGCACCTGTTCCTCGCGGTCTCGCCACTTCTCTGTCCTGACCCCTCAGTGGTGGAATGACTTGGTCAGGACCGCGGAATCACTGGCCATCTTCCACAAGACTCAAAACCCACCTCTTCAGACTCCACTACCACTGATATTATATATACAATATACCATTGTATATTAACTAATTGTCATCACCACTGGTTTCATGTTTAATATTGCATTTTGTACTTTGTATATATGTTTGATACCATAAATACAATAAAAAAATGTTTAAAAAAATTCTACTAACCTTTTCTTTCCCTGTGTTACAGGCACGGTATGCAGCTGCCAACAATAATGTCCAGTGCTGTTACTACACTTATCTCTTGCGCAAACAATGGCATGTATAAATTATCTTACCACGTATAAATTGACATCTTGTAAGTCGCTCTGGATAAGAGCCAAATGCCAAAAAAGTTAAAAAATGTAAAATGTAGTTATTTGATAGCCTAGGCCATTGATTGTATATTACCATTTATATCGATCAATTTGTATATTTTGTATTTGTATTTTATTTTACTTATTTTTGTTCACTGTCATTACTGGTATTGTTATTTCAGTCATTATTATTTCTGTCCTATTTTACTTTTGTTTTCCACTCGGCAAAATTGAAAATCAATAAACAAAACAAAAAAAGAAGAAAAAAAGAAAGGGCAACGTGAATATGAGTGTCTGTGGGCCCAGTGGGGGGGGCCAGTTGGGGCACTGTGGAGGCAGGGCTGCTGGGCAGCGTCTGAAATTCATTTAAAAGTGTAATAAACAAACAGCACGTCTTATCTGAGCAAGAAGGCTCCACCGCACGGGGGAAACACGGCTCTGCTGGAGTCGTACAGGCTTCCTGTTTCACTCTGAAACGCTGGATTGGCTGGCAGGGCCAGTCCTTCACTCTCGAAGGCAAGCTATTCGTAGATCCTGATTAATTAGACAACTCTCTACTTGTCACAGTGAACCTGTTTACTGGCAAAGAGACCCATTTACTGGACACCGCATGCGAGCACACACACCAGACAGGCTAAACTTACTGGCCAGAGACGCACTTACACACTCATCAATACACACATACTTGCCTGCTGTGCCCACGGACACATACAGTATCTGTAGATGTGGTCAGTACTCACGCTGTAGTATCTGTGGATGTGGTCAGTAGTCACGCTGTAGTATCTGTGGATGTGGTCAGTACTCACGCTGTAGTATCTGTGGATGTGGTGCCGGATGTCCAGCAGGAGCTTGTTGCTGATCTTGACAAGGTGGTCGATGGGACGGCCCCCACACGGGACGTGACAGCACCGCAACAAGCTGGGCTCCAACGTCGTCCCCTGAGACGGAAGTGACATCATCAGTGCTGGGACAGACAGTGACACACACAGTGCAGGACAACACAGCTGACCTTCCAGTGTGACATGAGGGCATTCCACTTATTATAAGGATCAGGGAATGTGTGTGTGTGAGAGAGAGAGAGAGAGAGAGAGAGAGAGAGA
The DNA here is from genome assembly GCA_029706075.1 of Aldrovandia affinis. NCBI lineage: Eukaryota > Metazoa > Chordata > Actinopteri > Notacanthiformes > Halosauridae > Aldrovandia > Aldrovandia affinis. Next base: position 303,328 of record JAINUG010000240.1, on the reverse strand, counting down.
GAGAGAGAGAGAGAGAGAGAGAGTGAGTGAGTGAGTGAGTGAGTGAGTGAGTGACTGAGAGCCAGATCCTTTTCTGGGGCTGGGAAACGCAGCATGTGTCAAAGTTAATGCTGCGTTAACAATAAGGATTCATGACCGCAGGATGAAACCAGATATCACGCTTTTCAACTAGACCGCGGTGGGAGATCGGTTATCTAAAACACAAACCACTGCCAGTGGTGACGGCAGGACAGACTTGCCGTCGGAATGGAAACCTTTTCTACTTTTACCGTCTACTTCCGTAGTATAGGGCGTGTGCCATGACGACGGAGGTGGTAAATTCAACAATGGAAGATGAAAGGTTTATCATGGAGGTGGAGAAGTATTACATTTAAAATGTTGACTAAAGCACAACAAAGGTGTTACATGTTTTATTTTACAAAAATACACTATGTACCAGGGGGTGGGGGAGGGTGAGCCGGCTCGGGTCCGCCGTGAAGCACGGAAAAGGGTTCTCCAGAACGTGGGTGGGCGAATTCCGTCTCAAAGGAGGCAGAGATCGCTGCCCACGGAGAATTAGCTTGCCTCGTAGAGACGAAAGATGGACCGGTGTGGGGAGGGTTAAATCTAAATAAATAGAGGGTGTAATTGGCTACCAAATTGGGAGAAAAACGGGACAAAATCTGAAACAAAATCTAAAAAATAAAATAAAAATAATAATAAATAAAAAAGACCCCCTATTCTTCATCTGAATGAGGCCAACCATGAGGACCATTTCTTTCCTGGTAAACACTTCAGAAATGCAAAAGAGTGGTTCACCAGAGCTGGACTCCTGCATCCTCCTTCCCCTCCCCCACGCACCCAGGCCCCAAGCCTGGCTTTCCTCTGCTCAGCGTTCCTGTCCACCAAGAGCAGGTTTGTAACAAGGTGTCATCACCCCCTCCCCAGGATCAAGGCAACCATCTCCCTTTCATTTCTCCTCATTTAACCCTCTCTCTGTCTCCCCTCTGTCCCTCCATGCAGAGTGGTTCATGGCCAGGCCAGCCCAGGAGTGGACAGGGGAGAGCTCTAAGGGGGAGGCCGTTCCGTGGGGGGGGCATGGATACTCCAGACAGGGAGGACAGTGTGAGGGAGTGCACGCGGTTTGGGACAGCTTTATTAGTTTCTGGGAGACGAGAGAAAGCTGTGGGTTGTGCACATCTCTCCTAATTGGCGGCTGATTATCTGCCTCAGGGCCAAGGTCCGCTATGTCCGCCCCACCAACCGGACAAGGGGGGGCTGAGTGGATCAAAGACTTCGGCACCCCCCCCGCGCTACATCTGCTATCAGACCTTCTACAGAACACGCTGGCTGTGTGCTTCTCAGAGAGAGAAGGAGATATGGGACACACATTGAAGAGATGCAGAAAAAATTGGCAGAATTTAGCAATAGCATTTTAAAAGCCCAAAGAAACACTCCAAATACCACATGCAGGTCAGAATTAGACAGGTTCCTATTGACAATGACTGTCAAAAAAATATTAATAACAACATTGTAAGTCAGAGTTCATACATGTTTTGATCAGGGAAATTCTTGAGGAAAAACTTTTCTGTGACTCTTCCACAACCAAAGTCTCCAGGGTAAAATAATGCACGACTGTACTAAATAGACTTCCGTTGTCATTAAACCATGTGATTCTGAAGGAGATCTTGCCTGGCGTATTGTCATGGCGTGAACGTTGGCTATCAAATTCAACGCTCAGTGTTGGCAGAGAGAGGAAGATGGAGTGAGACCTGACTCCCTGGGCACTTTTGTCGTCAGATAGATACCTAGTTAGACAACTAATTTGCTGGCTATCAAGTTTATAGAGATTATTTTCATTATGGCTACTACGGTTGAAAGTCTTTAGTTTGCTAGCTACATGTAATGTTGGAAATGTAATGATTAAGTTAAATAACTAGCTAGTTAGCATTTTGAAAATATTCAGCTTGCTAGTTGATAAGACTGGAAATTGATTTATCTAGCTAGCCGATTATATTTACAGATAGTTTTGCTAGTTAATAAAATTGCAAACTGTACTGAACTCGCACGTAAATTGTCCAAGCTTCTGTAAACTAACAGGGAGCAGGCTTAGGAGCTTTGGCTGAGCCCATCCAACATGGCGGACAGGTGGAGGGATATGCTGTCTGCCACTGGCCTGTATTGAATCTATGGCCTCTGCGTGTATGCGGTCATTTCTCTGCCTTCATACATTCTGTGGAAACCACTGTCCATTGGTTTAGATCTCTCTTGGATAAGGACCATCTTTGGTGCTGGTCATCAGTTAAGGTAACTTATCACGTGAGATCTTTGTTCCAGCTAGTGGGCGTTGTAACCACCTTTTTCAACATTTTCCGCATATTAACTTCACTTAAATAAAGTTATACGCCAAGTTTATAATGCATGACAAACGGAAAGCAGACCAAATTAAGTAAAGAAATTAAGGTGGACAATTTCCATGACTTTTTGAACTGTATTATTTTCCATAGCTTGTCCAGGCCTAGAAAATGTCATTGTCAAATTCAATAACTTGCAGGTTTATTAACGGCCAGATGAACCTTGCAAAGCTGAGATGTATCCTGGCCGAGAACACAGCCTGGCCCTTGAAAAATGTATAAAAAGTATAAAAAGTCTGTTTATATGGTCACTTATTTAAGATTATTACCGTTTTATTTAAATTGTTAATTTATACTCACCCCACAGCCCAATTACTAGTGTTATAATTTCCTGTTGATTGTGCTATTATTCATATGCTTTGACAATACAATGAGTGTGCGTGTGTGTGTGAGCATGTGTGCGAAATCGTGTGTGTAAGTGTGAGAGCATGTATGTAAGTGTGAGAAAGTGCATTTGTGTGTGAGCAAGAGAGAAAGTGTGTCTGTGTGAGAGTGTGTTTGTGTGTGTGACAGCATGTCTGTGTGAGAGTGTGTGTGTGTGTGTGTGTGGGTGTGTGTGTGGGTGTGGGTGTGTGTGAGAGTGTGTGGAAGCATGTGTGACTGTGCGTGTGTTTGTGTGTGTGAGAGCATGTGTGCGTGAGTGTGCGTGTGTGCATGTGAGTGTGTGAGAGAGTGTGTATGTGTGTGTGTGTGTGTGTGTGCACGTGTACTCACCGCTCCCTGGAACACAGAGTCGTAGATATTGTCGTTGCTGCACTGTGGGCAGGTGAAAGTGAATCTCCGGCAGTCCCGGTAGCGTTCCTCATCTGTCAGCTGGGCGGGGGCCCCTAACACCCCTGCTACATCATCCTCCCGCTGGTGCTGCTGCTGCACGCGGAACTGGGAGGGGTCCAGACCTGGGGGGCCAGGGGCACGGTTACACCCCAATGTCACTACGCCCACCTTCCAACACATACACCTTTCTCCTGATCACAGGACCACCATGGCACCTGTGCCCTGCTTTCTTTACAGTGTGAAAAAGCTTGAGACACAGAACACACACACACCCTACCTGCCAGCTGTGTGGGGGGGCACCCAGGAGAAAACTATTCCATTATGGCTTATCCCATTTTCACACGTAGCAGAGCTTGGAATATCTATATAACCTTTGTGTGTGGCACTGATTAATGTAACTGTACAGGAAAAAACCCCACACACCTACACACAACCACACCCACACACAACCACACCCATACACAACACACCACACACACCCTCTGCAATTTGGCTAAGTGAATAATTGAGTCAATAAATAAATACACGTGTATGCGGACTAAAAGGCAACAGAGATCAACCATCACCTCGGGGCCTGCCAGCCAATAGCACCATCAGCTGGCACCATCTACTGGCAGGCATGTGCATAGCCCAAGCGATTATTAAAGAATAGTGTGACCTGCATTCTGAACAAACACTAAAAACAACTTTCACAGTACTGGTTGAAATGCATTGGCTTGGGCTTTTGAGAATAAACCTGTAAGTAACTGCGGTAGTTTGGAATAATGTGGCTACTCACCCAGCCAGGTGGCGATGAGCACGGTGTCAATGCCCTCGATGGGGTCACAGATCCGGGACACCACGGGGTGCACCTGCTGGGACAGGTAGTACTGTGTGTCCAGGGTCAGGCCCGCCTGCTTCTCCAGCTGCTCCGGTGCGTAGGCTCGCTGGCTGGGGCTCAGGTTCGAACCGTCCTGAAACAGTCTTTCATTAAACCAGTGACAATGTCTGCGGAAGTGTATCTCAACACACCTCGACCACTCTTACAGCTGGTTTCATGGCTCTAAGCTGGTTTCATGGCTCTAAGCTGGTTTCATGGATTTTGCAGACAGTGCACCCACTCTGTACAGCCTCTGTCCCACCCAGGTCGCCCCCCCATATGGGAGTGAACCCTCCCTTGAGTCGTAGGAGCAGCGCTCACCTGGCAGATGATATAGGAAACAGTGTCCCCCGCTTTAACCCCGCGGCCGGCCTGGGAGTTCATCCACAACGCCACGTGCACATGAGGGAGGCTCTTCTTATCAGGGTAGTCCTGAGGATCCTTAGTGAGGGCCTACATGCGCACACACACACACACACACACAAAGAGGACACACCCACACACACAAAGAGAACAGAGAGAGACAGAGAGAGAGAGAGAGAGAGAGAGAGAGAGAGAGAGAGAGAGAGAGAGAGAGAGAGAGAGAGAGAGAGAGAGAGAGAGAGAGAGAGAGAGAGAGAGAGAGAGAGAGAGAGAGAGAGAGAGAGAGAGAGAGAGAGAGAGAGAGAGAGAATGCACTGGGGTGAGAAATCTCTCACACAGGGTACTGGGACATGCTGTATTGTAAACACAGAGCTGAGCATCACCTTGTGGATATGGAACTGTGCAATCGGGACCGTCCCGCTCACCACCTTCTCCCCCACCTCGATTAGGTGCCTCTGGATATTCTCCACAATGGTGTCCCGGCTCTGGTCGGACAGGATCTGCCCAATCACATAACTGTGGAAGAGAGGGAGGGAGAGAGTGGGTGAGGCATGGTGGCCAGACAGGGAGAATGAAGTGAATGATGAGAGCAGAGGTATAGAGAAAGGGATGAGTGGAGGTATACAGGGCAAGATGAGAAGAGGTGAAGAAAGAGGGATAAGAGGAGGAGTGGAGTGCAGAGGGAGGGGCCCTGGAGAGGGAGGGGCCTTGGTGAGCAGAGGGGAGGGCCCTGGAGAGCAGAGGGAGGGGCCCTGGCGGGCAGAGGGAGGGGCCCTGGAGAGCAGAGGGAGGGGCCCTGGAGAGCAGAGGGAGGGGCCCTGGAGAGCAGAGGGGCCCTGGAGAGCAGAGGGAGGGGCCCTGGAGAGCAGAGGGAGGGGCCCTGGAGAGCAGAGGGAGGGGCCCTGGAGGGCAGAGGGAGGGGCCCTGGTGGGCAGAGGGAGGGGCCCTGGTGGGCAGAGGGAGGGGCCCTGGTGGGCAGAGGGAGGGGCCCTGGTGGGCAGAGGGAGGGGCCTGGTGGGCAGAGGGAGGGGCCCTGGTGGGCAGAGGGAGGGGCCCTGGTGGGCAGAGGGAGGGGCCCTGGTGGGCAGAGGGAGGGGCCCTGGTGGGCAGAGGGAGGGGCCCTGGTGGACACTTACTTGCCACAGTCCTTGGCGAGGTCACACCAATCCCGGCGCACGATATCCAGGCCCTTGAGCTCCTGTTTGGTGGTGTAGCGGCCGTCCGCAGCGCGCTCCACAGTCAGCGCTGCGTACTTCTTCTTCTTCAGCAGCAGGAGAGACTTAAACACGCCGTCGATATCGATCTCCAGGAGCTTATACAGTTTATTCACCTCGCTCTTCACCTGATCACACACACAGTACATACACATTTACACCATACTACATACATACATGCATACATACATACATATATACATACATATAACACAAAACAGAACCACACTACAATAAAGATAGAAGCTCTTGAAAAAGTACAAAGAAGGGCAACTAAATTGATACCTGGTATGAAAGGTAAAAGTTATGAGGTAAGACTTAAGAGGCTTGATCTATTTAAGCTTAGCAAACACAGATTTAGGAGGGATTTGATTGAGCTTTTTAAATTCCTAAAAGGGATTAACAAAGTGAACTCATCTTTAAAGACTTTTTAAGATAAGTTCAGTTAGCAGAACAAGAGGGCATAGGTGAAAATGAGTTATTGGAAAAACTATTCAAGTCCAGGCTTGATGCAGTACTGGATATTCTGTAGACTAGGTAAATAATAAGCCTTCACTGTATAACACACAAATACAGCCATGCGCACACACAAGATCCAAGGGTCTGAATTTCCAATGACTCACAGTTGAACAAGCTACCTGCTCAGAACCGCAACTTCAAGCCCCATTTCCCCGTTTCAGCCAAACAGCCATGGCTCTCCGATGTGCCGCTGGAACCTGGGACGTTACCTTGTTGCCGAGCTTGTAGACCTCGTCCAGGTTGGTGCTGTTGGTGTTGATCATGATGGAGTCAGTGTCTCCATAGATCACATCCAGGCTCATCTGCGGGAAACAGGAAGTGTGGTCAATGCCCGGGTCTCGCATGCAGGTATGAGAGGGCACAGGTGCGACAGCTCATAAGCTCATACTCTGATGTGGGATTCAACCCAGACACACATTTCACTCCAGAACTCACAGCACAGCACAGTCCAGCACAACAGGTATTAATGGACATCTTGTAAGTCTTTTTTGTGTTATCCCCAGCAATTTTGCGGTGCGATTAATGTGATGTCATGTATCAAGGGTATGTGTGTTTGCAGTGTGCATATCGGTTTCTTTTTAAATCGTCAAATAAAACTAACTAAGGAGCCTTGTTAGAATGATCTAGAAGACGATGCTCTGCTCTGCTGCCGTAAGGACCTTCCCCTGCGTTCAGCCTCCTTTACTGCATTCTGTCTGCTCGATTCACGCTATGCCTTTGAGCACAATGCATGAATAGCACTTGTACAATTATTGATTTTTATTTTTATTGTTACTATTAGTTCTTCTTATTCTTATTATTATTAATAATAATAATAATAATATGATATGCCTGACTGGACATAAATCTCACAGGAGAGATGAGGAAAGGCCACAGGGCAGTAGTGAAATGAGACCCACTCAGCATCTCTTACCTTCTGCACCATGTCTTTGGTGTCCATCAGGATCTGAAACAGAACAAAAAGAATAAAACAAAAGCATGACCCAGCTGCCATTATTGCAAAACACATTTCTGGAAACATGACAATGAGCACTGACCCAGGTCTTTCACGAACAGTCTTCCCTTTCAGACCTGTTTCTCTCTGTTCTGCCACAGGGACACCAGTTAACACTGCACAGTATCAGTGACTGGTCAGGTGACGTAATGACCTCCTAACTCTCTCCCTCCGCATCAGGTGGTGAGCCTTTCCAAAGCCTGTTCAATTTGAAAGCTCTCAACAGCTGTTGTTGCTACTTTTCGTCACATCTATTCACCCAGTTCCAGCCACTTTTATTCCAGCCAGTTAGTTGAGTGAGAGTGTACCCGTTATATCCCATGATATACGGTCACATCCTCGATTTTCTACAAAACCGTTTCAAAATCGATGGGTGGAGTGGGGACCTCCGGATACCTGCTTGGATGGGAAGGGGATTGTGGGTAATTTGTGGGTGGGGGGGATACCTGCTTGGACAGGAAGGGGATTGCGGGTAATATGGGTGTGGGGGGGATACCTACTTGGACAGGAAGGGAATTGTGGGTCATTTGGGGGTGAGGGGATACCTGCTGGGACAGAAAGGGTGACAGGTGACAGCTGCTCAGCTGTTGCTGGGTTGCTGGGGTAATGCAAAAGGTAACAGTGACACCCACAGTGGTGAGAAACGGGCAGGGCTGCACCCTCTTTTAGGATGGTTCTGACACCGCCCACCGCCGAGTCACCGCAAACCCCTCTCTTCCCCCACAGTCACAGCTGTGAGGAGAGAGAACAGTTCTCCCAAAAAAGGAAGAAAAAAAAAATAAATAATAAGGTTTAATTCGCAAATCTATTCAGTAATTCAACACTTAGCGACTGGGGAAGAAAAAAAAAAAAGAAAAAAAAAGCCTCCGATTTCCTTTTAAATGAAGGATAATTGTCTAAGAGGGTTATTAACTGTATTGAAATTGGGCTCCAGATTCTCTACACTGCCACAGTCATAATAACAGCTAATGACCTTAATCATGAGCGATTTGTGTGTGATGGACAAGACCCTTGCACTGAGCCGCGCGCTTGGGGGGGGGGTCCGGTCGGTGCCAGCTGCAGGGCCGGACATGCACCGAGCGCCCAGGTGCCACAGAGGCATGTCCGTGAGGAGGCTGTTAACCGCGACCAGGCCAGGCCGCTCCAGGCTCATCCCTGCAGCACAGCCAACGAGAGGCTCATCCCACTCCCAAGTCTGAGAGCACTTCCCCCCTCCAGGAATCGGGCCACAATGTCACGCCATTCCAGTACGGATACGCAACGCCACAATCCTAATGCAGTCGTCGTAAACGAACTGGATTACAGTGTGTGTGCATGTGTAAGTGTGTGTGTGTGTGTGTGCGCGCGCATGTTCTCGGACAGTCCCAGTCAGACGGAGGTGATCTCTGGCGGAGAAGGATTGGGGCAGGTGGAGGCAGAGAGCAGAGATGAACTGCGCTGCACCTCGTCAACAGAAATTAACCCCCTACTCACCCCTCCACCTCCTACTTATCCCCCCCATCCCCCCTACTCATCCCCCTCATCATGCCTCCTTTCCTCCTCTCCTGTTATCACATCTCCCTCCCATTCGCAGGGTGAACGACCACAGCGTAGAATCCCTTCACAGAACAGGGAGACTGCCCTGCTATTTTAGAGCTGCCATGTGTCTCCTTGAATACTACAGGAGAATTTAAGAGATTATGAGGTGCTGCATTCTTTGAGGGGCAGGGGGGCGGGCTTTCTGAGGGATCACAGGCTGGCCCTCTCAGCCTATTAGCATCCCCGCCCGCCCACGGGTCTAAACAACAGACATATTGGGGGAAAGACCCTGTTAACTAGCGAGGCCATGCAAACAAAGTCAGTTTAGTGTTACAATGTAAAACAGGTGGAAGCCTGTTTAATTCCCACCCACAAACATTTTAGCCTGCATAGTGATTTAACACTTCTATTAGCCTGTCACTTAGCACTTCCTTTAGCCTGCAGTCACATTACCGGTTTGGTTAGCCTCCAGTCACGTAGCACTTCCGTTAATCTGGAGTTACTTCGTCCTTCTGTTCACTTTTAGTCACATAGCGCTTCAAATAGCCTGCACTCACATTGCGCTTCGGTTAGCAATATTTGAGTCGCTAGCTAGCTAGCTATTGATGGTGCTTGTTTTATCCAGCTAGCTAGCTACTTTTAGCTGTTGTGGCAGTCTAAATAAAATGACATCATAAATAGACCAAAAAGACCTGTTCAAAAACATATATTGTGCCAGGTCATTGCCCCCCTTATGTCTAGCGATGTCTAAGATTTCAAGGAATCATAAAGCTTGGGATAAGCATACACAGCTGTGATCAGATTGTCAGCCATCTCGGATGAAAATGTAAAATATGTTTAGCCCACCCTACACCATGGATGTAGCCCCCCCATACACCTATTGGTTGAAATACTGCTATTTCCATCAAAAGTTTGACTGGTGAACATTTTTTGACTGACAAAGTGGCGACTTCTTGTGTATGGTCTGTTGTACAACGCACTGCCCTCGTTGAAATACATTAGTGCCGCTGAATTCATAAGCATTCAAATTTCCTGTGTGCACAGGCCCTCAGCCTGCAATTACTTAGCGCTTCTGTACCTCAAAATATTGAGTGGAGACCAGAAGCTGCTTAACATTTGCTCAATATATGAGTCCAATCTCCAAAATCCCAGTCCTCCAAGTGCATTATTTGTGAGTCAAGGAACCACATGAAAGGAATTGGTTTATTTGGATTTTAATTATTGGACGTTGACTCCAACCCTGCTCTCACAAACAGTTTGATTTTGTTCTCCACTGTTGACTTCCACACATTGCGACATGGCTAATCTTCATAGTATTTTTATAGTTTTTTTATTATTGGAAAGTGGGCCTGCATTTTTGCATCATTGATAATGAGGAGATCCATAAGGCATAACTGCATATGCTAATTTCCTAGCATGGTCCATTGACATTGCCATTCTGTAATTCGTATCTTTGAGGTTCTAACTCTACTTTGTTCTTAAATAAATGTTCATATAAAGGACTTAAGTTGTATCTTTCTGTTGAAAAGTCTGCATTATTTATAGGAGAAAAAACTAACTCCAATGTCCGTGAGTTAATGTTCGTTTAGATTTGAGCATGACATTTACAGAAAATAAAAAAACGTGCATGAACAGACAGAAAAGCAAACCTCTTGAAGTACTCAAAAATCCACACACTCGAGTTTTACAAGTGAATCTCATTTTCATCATTTATCCTCGTCGCAAACATTACCCCTGGCCGCTGTTCTATTCTGCTTGGTTGTGAATTTCCACGCTTTGGCAATCGTTACGGTTTCAAATTTAATAACAAGATAGCGTTTCGAATTTGAGACACCGAGAGAGGGAGAGAGTAAGAGAGTAAGAAAGGGAGGAGAGCGAGTGAGAAAGAGAGGGGGAAAGAGTGTTGCGATATTGATGTAGTGTGTAACTTGTGTTGGTGCAGTTGATGAACGGTGTGAGACAGGGGGAGGGAGGGAGAGGGCGCGACGGATGGAATCTACTGTGATGATGGAGCTAATTGTCAACTTGTCTGCTCTGATGGTCTCCCTCTTCCTGACGCCAGCCCGTGTGAAGTTAAGTCGCAGCTGTTATTAACCTCTGAACCTGGGGGTCGAGGGAGTGCGCTGATATTTTGACAGGGAAGGCCGCTGTGAGGGCTGCGGGAGGGGGGGAAAGACGAGTCGTTTGACCGTGGTCCCGGAATGCCTGCGGCGGCGCAGGCTAGAGGCTCATCTTTAAACGCGGGCCGACCCGTCACATTCCACGCCAACCAAAACTCTGCACAGTGGGGCGTCAACTCCCCGTGGGTACCCCTGCAATGGAACACCTCCCCAACACAACACCACTGCCCCACTACACCACAACGCAACGCCACTAGACCACACCACCACTACCATAACACCACTACACAGCAAAGTAACTGCATACCACAGTAAAAACACAAACCGATCCTGCTCATTTAACCCCTTAACCGTTATACCTGTACTTTTGGCATTCACGCCTATTTGGACATACCCAAATATAAATATAACATTTCATAGCTCACGATCTGTGATGGCCACATCCCTACATTTAATATCATTTGAAAGGAAACACATTGTAGTTCATGGGGGTATTTATGGTCAAATAGCATGTGGACACAACACATCCCAAAGGAACGAAGATCAAACCTATAATAAAGTAGGCTTTTATAGTTTTCTTGTGTAGAAACTCGTGTTTCAAAAGCAATAAATGAGTCACATTTCATGACAGACCTATGGATTTTTGTGCATGCCTTGTACAATATGTCACCTAAGTCTGTGTAAAAACAAACTTCTAGACCCAAGGACTCAAACTAGAGGCCTTTAAGTGAGTGGTGTCACCGGTGGTCTCCAAGTGTCCCAAAACCTATCCAAGGTGGTCAAATCAGCCCAATGATTTCTATTCAGTTCTGTGACACTGGAAAACATACTAAGACGTTTTGATGACTAAAAACCTGTTTCTAAAACCTAAACCATTATGGATCACTATTTTGCTCACAAAACAGATAATGTGATGGCTCAGTGTTTTCTAATGTCTACAAGTGGCCCAAATCACTGGGATGCTGAGAATCACACTACAACATGTTGTTGCCTATGAAACACACGCACCTAATTGAAACCAAAGAATTGGATTGCAACAATAGACGTTTTGTTTTCCAATGGTAAAAAAGTAACCAACAGGCATTTGCAATTATAAACTGAATTAAAAAAATTAAAAACAGTTGTTAAAATGATCAAAATAAATACAATCAAAATATTGCACCAATAAACAATATATAATTATTATAATAATATATAATATATAAATAATATAACAAATTTGTTTATCTATGGTGTAGGCTGAGGCTATAGGCAGTCAGGCTGGCCCAGCTCCTGTTTCACCACCACCACACGGCCCCAACCTGCCCCAAGTTACAAGCACAAGCCACTGCCACCATTCTTACACTAAAGAGAGAATGGCTGTCATTTCAGACCCCACAAACTGCCAGGACTGGACAGAGAGGTGCCCATGCTGTTGTGGGCCGAGGTCAAAAGTTGGATCTCACCGCCCCATGGCTCTGGACAACGGCATGTGAATGTAACTCAATCAACCTCCCCTAGTGGTGTGCAAATGAAGAACCCCCCCTCCAAGGCCCCTTTAATGAATCTCTCTCAATGCTGGCCATCTCACAAAAGAACCAAAATAAAATTATTTATTCCCATGCAACTCCCATTACCCTTAAACTTACCACCCAGGGTGTGTGTGTGTGTGTACGTGTGTGTGTGTGTGTGTGTGTGTGTGTGTGTGTGTGTGTGCTTCAGTGGAAAGGTCAAACAGGTGTGAGCGCTGTGCAAATGCGTTAAAGGTTATCGGGAGACATCTCCATTTCCCACCCCCCCATTTACCCGAGGCAGTCAGACAACTAAACACTGTCTGAGGTTCATTTTCAAACATGTACTTTTCCCCCCAAGAAAATTGAGCTCCAACCAGGTACACATGGAAATTTAATTGAGGTGTTGAGCCACGGATCTGTTTTTTGAGAAAGCTTAAATTCTCAGAGCTCAGTCTGATATAAATCTGCAAACATTAACCTTTGCTGGGTGGCTGCCTAGTTAACTACACGCTGGCTACACTTCCTGTCTCATGAACAACAATTGAACAATTTAGGAATTTTTGCAGAAGCCCTTATCCAGATTTACATTTCTTTAACATGCAATCCAATTATACAGCTGGATATTTTACTGAAGCAATTCAGGTTAAGTACCTTGCTCAAGGGTACAACAACAGTGCCCCACCTTGGAATCAACCCTGTAACCTCAGTTACAAGCACAGTTCCCCCTCACAATTATACACAGATAGAATCACCAGCTGCATTCTGTGCAAGTAAAGATCACTTATTGTGACTTAACCACAAATGATGCCTTAAATAACAAGTTAAATAACACGTGCCAATGTACGAGTGTATGTGCCTTCCGTTATACATGCACAGGTTAACAGAAGTAGCGCACAACAAATGCTTTGTGTCCTCGCTCTGTGTATTTTCCTACATTGGTTCGTGTAACTTGGCCCTGTGTTTGAGACTAAGAGACGTATGCAATTCTCCAAACCGAGAATATGAAGTCTGAATTCATCCGTAATGATGTAATAGGCTATATTGTAAGTGTCAGAATTTTATGTGATATTTTAGTACTTCTGCGGTCGTAATGTGAAGTATCGTAAGGAGGATTTACACATGCTTTATGGAGTGTTCTATTTTCAAACGCAGAACATGAGTCATACAAATAATTTTATATATGCTTAGACTTTTAGGAATTTCTCCCTTTGATGTGGCACAACATTGAAGGCAAAATCAGAGGAGATAGCGAGATGAAGAAATGTCACACAAACAAACATGTGCTTTGATCTGGAATTGAGCTGCTTTACTTTCTGTGAATTGTGGATAGATGGACAAAATATTACATTTTGAAACATAATATCAAATTAAATTGTGGTTTTGTGTGGCTCAGTAGGTAGAGCATGGTGTTGACAACACTTGGGCTGTGGGTTTGATTCCCATTGGGGCCACATATACTGAAAAATGTATGCATTCATTACTGCTTTGGATAAAAGCGTCTGCTAAATGGCATGTGTTACGTTATAACATTTTCATTTGAAGTTGACATTTAAAGGAAAAACTCATGCTTATTGTGATAAGTAAACCGATGACAGATATAGCTTGATTTGTTTTCCTAAGTTATAAATCAAACCTTTTTACAATTCTTACATGCTTGGCAAAACCGGTCTTACAATTTTGCATTGAAATACAATTCCCATCAAGCATTTCACCAACATCTTGTGGACAATGACTTGAAAACACTGAAATGGCTGCATGTACTGACATTGCATTTATGTGTTGCTGCATTGCTGCTGTATGTATTGCATGTGATGTATTCTACATTGTATTGACACGCTGAATTGCTCGAGTACAAAAACGCGCACATGTACTGATAATGGGTTTTGAAATTGTAAAGATAATAACAAGGGGCAGAGAGCATGAATGGCGATGTACATGTGCTTGTGGTAGTAGATGTTCCTACGTCATCAAGTATGATTTGACAATCAAAGGAGCAGCTCACTTTTCAAGCAGGGTATTAAATGTATTGTTGTCTGGGTAGTTTGTGTTATCGTCTGCAGAGTAAAATTAAATTTGAGTGTTTTGCCGCCCTCCCCCCCACCACCACCCTGCCAAGTTCCTTCTCAGTTCATTCACACGGTGGCCACGAGGCGTTTAACACCCTTCCCAGAAGCTCTATTAATAAATGGGGGCATTGGAGGGGTGATCTATGGCACTGCCGGAGACCAAGGAGGGGGCAAGAACGAGCCCCAATGCTGTACACACCCTGACACCAAATGAGCTCACAGCCAGGCCTGACAGACCCCCGAGACCCAGGGGAGAGGGGCAAGAATGAACCCCAATGCTGTTCACAGCCGGCCGGCCAGACCCCCAGCAGGACCAGAGAGAGGGCGTCAATGATTAATCAGAGAACCTCCGTAGAGGCCGATACGCTTAGTGACTAACGGTGACAAATCTGAATTTTGTTGACAGCTGCTAAATACAGCGGATTTTGTGTCCGATGCACTGCCGCATGGAATGAGTCTCTAGACTTGTACAGACATCACAGGCGATGTAAGAGATTGGGATTAAACCTATAATCGCAATTTTTTTGCATTAGAATAATGACCTATTGGAATTGATGCGAGCCGCATTTAACATATAACAATATATGCCATTTGGAACTTATCCAAAGAACTTACAGTAGTGAATACATACATTTTTCAGTATATGTGGTCCCAATAGTAATCTAAAAGTTATCTTTCATCCGCATGATCACAAAACAATTTCTATGTTTCTTTAAAGTTAATGTAACAGATGTAAAATATTATTTGAATGTGTTTTAATTTGCCATAATTAGAAACCAGTCTTTTTTCCCCCTAAATATTGTGTGGCCTCTATTCTTTAAGCATTTACGAAACGCTTTCATGCGGGCTTGGGAAATTTGTAAAGCAGTAATTTAATTTTTAAGAAGCCCCACTGGGGACAAAGTCAAACAAGCAGGTGTAAAGCCACACAGCATTAGGAGGTTACATCATTAGGAACTTGACAGCCAGGGCTATTTCCAACGCCCCTAAACTAACAGGCATCTCTGGCACTGACATCAAAGGCTTGGAGGGTCACGGCAGGCCATGCCAGGGAGCCGGCAACCCCTCCCCAGCCCGACACCTTTTCCACAGAGCCAGTGTCCCCCCCCAGATCGAGCCCCCTTCCAGAGGTCAGACGGGACGTCCCGCCAACTAGGCTGTGAGGAACTGGAGTGACGCATCTATGGGGACGTGTGAAACTCATTCTCCCCCATCTTCACATTTCTCCTGAAACATCCTATCATTAGCGGCACCCTCTCCATCTCTCCTCAGGTAGATATAGGTGGACACTCAGCTACATCTGTAATGCAAGTCGTGCCACTGTTGGCATGACAGCAAAAGACATGTGACCTTCTGGGACTGTGCCTAGCCAATCACTTCACAGCGTTTTCTTTACAAAAATACAACAACAAAAAGAGGCAAGCTCTCTGTGCTGCAGGATGAAACCAGAGCCATGAAACGTGTTATGGTTCTGGAGAACACTGCGCTCTACTGGCCATGAGAGCATGCAGCCTGTCCCAACCCAAACTTAGGTCTGATGGTATTTTTGAGAGCACCATGACCTCTTCAGTAATATCCAGCAACTGCACCAACATGTCAGCTGCCCCACCCGACCCCAGTCCTCAAACACGCCGGTCTGCTAAAATGCATGCACAGCTGCTCCTCACCATTCTGTCACTACATTTATATCTGGGAGTGTGTGTGTGTGTGCACGCCAGGGTGCGTGTGTGTGTGCGGGAGGGTGTGTGTGTGTATGCGTGTGTGTGTGTATGTGGATGTACAGTGGGGAAAATAAGTATTTCACCCCCTGCTGATTTTGTGAGTTTGCCCCCTTACAAAGAAAGGAACGGTCTATAATTTTCATGGTAGGTTCATCTTAACAGTGAGAGACAGAATATAAAAAAATCCCAGAAAATCACATTATATAAATTTTAAACATTTATTTGTGTTTTATTGAGGAAAATAAGTATTTCACCCCCTACCAACCAGCAAGAATTCTGGCTCCCACAGACCGGTTATGTGACCAGGAGGCACACAGATTAGTCCTCTTACTTAATTGCTACTCCTAATTAAGTACTCGTTACCTGTATAAAAGACACCTGTCCACAGAATCAATCAATGAATCAGATTCCAACCTCTCCACAATGGGCAAGACAAAAGAATTGTCTAAGGACATCAGGGACAAAATTGTAGACCTGCACAAGACTGGAATGGGCTACAAGACCATTGGCAAGCAGCTTGGTGAGAAGGAGTCAACTGTTGGTGCGATAATTAGAAAATGGAAGAAACACCAATTGACCATCAATCTCCCTTGGTCTGGGGTTCCACGCAAGATCTCACCTCGTGGAGTGAACCTGATCATGAGAAAGGTGAGGGAACAACCCAGAACTACACGGCTGGAGCTTGTTGATGATCTCAAGGCAGCTGGGACCACAGTCACCAAGATGACCATTGGTAACACACTACGCCGTAATGGATTGAAATCCTGTAGTGCCCGCAAGGTCCCCCTGCTCAAAAAGGCACATGTACAGGCCCGTCTGAAGTTTGCCAATGAGCACCTGGATGATTCAGAGGAGGCTTGGGAGAAAGTGCTGAGGTCAGATGAGACTAAAATCAAGCTCTTTGGCATCAACTCGACTCGCCGTGTTTGGAGGAAGAAAAAAGCTGCCTTGGACCCCAAGAACACCATCCCCACCGTCAAGCATGGCGGTGGAAACATTATGCTTTGGGGCTGTTTCTCTGCTAAGGGGACAGGACGACTTCACCGGATCGAGGGGAGGATGAATGGGGCCATGTACCAGGAAATCTTGGGTGAGAACCTCCTTCCCTCAGCCAGGACACTGAAAATGGGTCGTGGATGGGTGTTCCAGCATGACAATGACCCAAAGCATACGGCTAAGGCAACAAAGGAGTGGCTCAAGAAGAAGCACATTAAGGTCATGGAGTGGCCTAGTCAGTCTCCGGACCGTAATCCTATAGAGCAGGGGTGTCCAAACTTTTTCCACTGAGGGCCAAATACAGAAAAATATACGAAAGGCTGGGCCACTATTGGGGGGGGCTACACGAAAATAATTATTGTCGACGGGGGTTGCTACGCGAAAAAGCCTGAGAGCAGTTCGTTTATTTCGCGGAGTTTTCAATGAATACGGGTGGCTCCACTAGTGGTGAAACTAAGAATTACAACTCAGTCAAGTGCAAGTTTCATGCGCGGGCCATATTCCTTATATTGGAATGCGGCCGCGGGCCAATTAAAAATGGACCGCGGGCCGCAGTTGGCCCGCGGGCCGTAGTTTGGACACCCCTGCTATAGAGAATCTGTGGAGGGAGCTGAAGCTTCGAGTTGCCAAGCGACAACCTACAAACCCTAAGGATTTGGAAAGGATCTGCAAAGAGGAGTGGGCCAAAATCCCTCCTGGGATCTGCGCAAACCTGGTGACCAACTACAAGAAACGTCTGACCGCTGTGCTTGCCAACAAGGGTTTCTCCACCAAGTACTGAGTCATGTTTTGCTAGGGGGTGAAATACTTATTTTCCTCAATAAAACACAAATAAATGTTTAAAATTCATATAATGTGATTTTCAGGGATTTTTTTAAATATTCTGTCTCTCACTGTTAAGATGAACCTACCATGAAAATTATAGACCGTTCCTTTCTTTGTAAGGGGGCAAACTCACAAAATCAGCAGGGGGTGAAATACTTATTTTCCCCACTGTATGTGTGTGTGTGTGTGTACGTGCGTGCGCGACAGTGTGTGGATGTATGTGTGTATGTGTGTGCAACGGTGTGCGTGTCTGTGCATTGTGTGTGTGTGCGCGATAGTGTGTGTGTGCATGTGTATATGTGTGTGGGTGTGTGTGTGTGCGTGCATGTGTGCGTACCTCTCGGCCCTTGTGGGTGACCAGCGCAGCGAGGGGTTTGGCGTAGAAGCGGCTGAAAGGGAACCCCAGGCAGCCGTACATGCTGTTCGCCGTCAGCTTCAGCGCTTTCTGCCTGATGTCATACTGCAGGGGGCGACAGAGGGTCACACATGGCACATCACAAAGGCAGGGTATACAGGCCACGCTTACTTGCAGGCACAGGTGCACAGGTGTATCTACCTTCAAGTACAAGGGTATACAGACGCATGTAGAGGTGTTATCTCTGGGTAGAGATGGGTACATATTTGTTCACCTGTAGATGCAGGTGTGTCTGGTGCTGTGTGTAGAGGTGCGTTGACTTGGTGTGTACGGTTATGTGTACCTGCAGATAAATGTGTGCTTACCTGCGGGTCAGGTGTATACAAGTAAAGGTGTGCAAAAATGTCTTTGCTTGCAGGTACCGGTCTGCACATGTGTGATTACCTGCAGGTAGAGGTCAGGGTGCAGGTCCTGCTGCTTCATCAGCTGTTTGACTGTTCTCCTCCTCTCCACCAGTTTGCGGATCTCTTTGGGCAGAATCCCCATCTCCAGGTCTGGGTCTGGGATCTCTGGGATCTCATCCGACTCATCCTCCTGGTACCACACACAGGACCCAGTCAGAGCGCACAAACCACCCACCCTTCCACCCACACACACATCCCACACACACCCCGAAAGACAAAGGACCCAGTCTGAGCACGCACGCACACAGGACCCAGTCAGAGCACACACCACCCGACACAACACACACCACACAAAGGGATAGTTGTTCGTGGAACTTTCAACGTGGTGCTACCTCTCATCAATCCAGCAAGACGAACTACCTTGCAGAACATGCCTCTGTGCACTTCTGAAGAAACGCCGGAGCAAGAGTTGTCTCGACTTGAAAAATTGGCGACCCTGACTAAAAAGCTTTGTGTCCCGTTTCAGTCCCCGCTTCTACAATGTCACGTCTTTCAAAAGCCAGGTTTATATGATTCTAAATAACGACACTTGAAAGTCTGTCCTTATCTCTTCGGTTCAAAACTGACAAATTTGATTACGTTGTCTATGTGACTTTTGACAGCCTGAAGGGTTTCAGTTGAGGGAGGGAGAGACAATCAGCCAGAGCGTGTGCAGGAAAAGTGCGGCTCGGCCGAATGGGGATACCACCCTGGCTGAGACAGCTGCCGGACTTTCGAACGCAAGATGCAGGAGACCTGCTTGCTGTGCTCAATGAAAGTTTGGCTGAGGGCCACTGCCTGCAGTTGCAGGGGAGTGGTCATAACCTTATAGCCTAAAGAGTGTGACCCAAAGGAGATAAATTATCGGCCTGTCACACTGCTCAGCACAGACTTCAAAACTCTCTCCATGGCACTGTGCGGCATTGTTACTGGGTGGGTATTTTGGGGACAATTTTGGGGGATGATAACACTGAAAAAGAATTAGGAAGGGGTGTAAAACGCCCTGTGGTGCGGTCCTCTCCGATGTTGAAGGCAGGCGCTGCCTGGAGAGGAGCAGCGGCAGCTTGCAGGCTCTGATAATATTTTTTGTGCCCGATAGCTCATTGGTGTGCACAGGAAAAAAATAAAATAAATAAATATACATCTTTCTTTCGCTCTCTCTTGCACGCACGCAAGCAAATATGCACCTCAGTCCTCTTGCTTGACCCTGGCACCTCCCTCTGCACCGTAGTGAAGCAGATATTAAACTCCTGGATGATGGAGGGGTACAGACTGTTGAAGTCCAGCAGCAGGATGAACTTATCATAAAAACCTGAAAGAGAACCCAGACATCTGTGACTACAGACACAGCCCAGAACTACCGACAACAGCCCGCAGCAGACAAACCCATAACTACAGATTAGGTATGATAACCGTACTACACAATATCATGGTTTTCGGTATATCATGGTATCAGTTTTTAAGCTAAAAAAAGTATCACACAAAGTTTACAACAAGTTTATGGTATGGCTCTTTGCAGATTCGTATACCATTTTAATTGAAAAACAAAACAAAAAACACACCTGAATATAGTTCACTCCTTGTAATTGTATGTTTAAATCAATTTAAATCATTCACAATTAAGCAACATTTTGCTTTATGGTGTTGTCAGATGCTCATGCAGGTGGAATGCAAAGTTTGACGTGTTCCCTCTGCTGGCCATTATGTTTCACATATTCTCTACAGATGGGAGAATATAATCATCCAAAGTGAGTCCACACAGATGAACAAGTTCGCTTTTTGGGGAGATATAATTTGTCATTACAGACCGGCGTGGCATTGGAATCAGCGTCATACATTGAAAGTTTTATAAGTGACTGCAAACTGAGATTTATGCTGTGGACCTAGCTAGCTAATAACAGCTACCTACAAGGGTTGGGAAATGCGAGGGAGCTGTCTGCATGTGCGCAATCGCATTGTAAACAAAACAAAATGCAAGAACTGCCAAAGAGGTGGTGGGATTAAATTACATTAGCAGACACCCCAGGTCCAGTATTATATTATTTAATATGGGTTATTTAGACATTTTAGTAGGGTAACGGTTGAAATATTTTTTTCTCGCATTACTTACTATCACGGTATTACGTTAAGTTTATGATAGTACTATTTCATATTTTAATATCGTTGTATACTGCCATACCAGTATACCGTCACACCCCTATATGGGATACAGCCCATAGCTAAACACATGACAAGGAGTGCAGCGAACAATTGGGTTAACAGAATAGGCCTGATTTGGCAAAATAGGCAGATTTTGTCATGTCATGTGTATTACTGCACTCATCTCTGGGCGAACTATGTTCTTACCATGTATTAATGCACATCCTGTAAGTCGCTCTGGATAAGAGCGTCTGCCAAATGCTTAAAATGTCTAAATCTGTAAAATGTGTGAGCATTTAAAACATTTTATACACTGCCCGTCCCCAAAAAAAGTCACACACTAATATTTTGTTGGACCGCCTTTAGCTTTGATTACGGCACACATTCGCTGTGGCATCATTTCGATAAGCTTCTGCAATGTCACAACATTTATTTCCGTCTAGAGTTGCATACATTTTTCGCCAAGATCTTGTATTGATGATGGGAGAGTCGGACCGCTGCGCAAAGTCTTCTCCAGCACATCCCAAAGATTCTCAATGGGGTTAAGGTCTGGACTCTGTGGTGGCCAATCCATGTGTGAAAATGATGTCTCATGCTCCCTGAACCACTCTGTCACAATTTGAGCCCGATGAATCGTGGCATTGTCATCTTGGAATATGCCCATGCCATCAGGGAAGAAAAAAATCCATTAATGGAAAAACCTGGTCATTCAGTATATTCAGGTAGTCAGCTGACCTAATTCTTTGGGCACATAACGTTGCTGAACCTAGACCTGACCAACTGCAGCAACCCCAGATCATAACACTGCCCCCACAGGCTTGTACGGTAGGCACTAGGCATGATGGGTGCATCACTTCATCCGCCTCTCTTCTTACCCTGATGCGCCCATCACTCTGGAACAGGGAAAATCTGGACTCATCAGACCACATGACCTTCTTCCATTGCTCCAGAGTCCAATCTTTATGCTCCCTAGCAAATTGAAGCCTTTTTTTCCAATTAGCCTCACTGACATGTGGTTTTCTTAAGGCTACACAGCTGTTTAGTCCTAATCCCTTGAGTTCCCTTCGCATTGTGCGTGTGGAAATGCTCTTACTTTCACTATTAAACATAGCCGTGAGTTCTACTGTTGATTTTTTCCGATCACGATCATTCAAGATTTTTTTCCGACCACATTTCTTCCTCGAAGATGATGGTTCACCACTATCCTCCAGGTTTTAATAATGTGTTGGACAGTTCTTAACCCAATTTGAGTAGTTTCAGCAATCTCCTTAGTTGTTTTCTTTGCTTGATGCAGGCCAATAATTTGACCCTTCTGAAACAGATTAACATATTTTCCACAACCACAGGATATGTTTGTTTAAGAAATGAGAGGCTACTCACTGCATCAGTTAGGGTTAAATAACTTGTTGCCAGCTAAAACATATTAACCACTGCAGTAATTATCCAATGGAAGGCTCTTACCTATTTGCTTAGTTAAATCCAGGTGGTGACTTATTTTTTTTGGCCAGACAGTGTATATCGGAAACGGACAATCCTGAGATGCCAGAATCGGCCTAGAAAGTGTATCAGTGACCCTGTAAACAAAAGACAAGAACCCCAACCCCGTTCAGCTGGCAGAGGGTGCACATGCCCGTCTGTACCCCAACCCCCTCTCCACTCACCCACTTTAGGGTCAAGGACCTTGCCCCCAGCGTAAGCGGCCTTCCTCCGCACCTTCCTGGACTTCCCCTTGGCCACGTCGTCCTCATCCTCACCCTGAGCAGACAGGACATTCATTCATACATTTAGTTATTTTAAAACCACTATTCGGACGCTGGCTCCTTCCTGCTCTGCCACAATGCGTGCTATGTTACTATGGTTTACCCTGTGTGAGCCTTATGATGAATGTGTGTGTGATATACCAGTGGTGTGCTGGTGACCCGACTCAGTGTGGTGTGTCAGGGAGTGTGCTCTATTTATATGAGTGCGCTGTACCAGATCTTGTTGGGGCTTCTTGAAGGACTGCTTGTCGGGCACGATGTAGTTCTTCTCGTGGAAGGCGTGGAGCAGCAGGTACTCATTCCGCTCAGAACGGCCTCCCATCAGGGTGCGAGACTAAAGGGACCATGAGACACAACCTCAGTGTACTGTCCCACCCAGGGGAGGTGTAGTTCAGAGGGACAGGTGTAGATCAGAGGGACAGGTGTAGTTCAGAGGGACAGGTGTAGATCAGGTAAAGGACAGGTGAATGTAAAAGGTGTGTTTAGGACAGGTGAATGTAAAAGGTGTATTTAGGACAGGTGAATGTAAAAGGTGTGTAGGACAGGTTCAGCACTCACCATGACGTTGCCGGCGATGTTGGTGATCTGCAGTGCCAGCGGCAGCACATTCAGCTCACACATTATCTGCAGGATAAACTTTGCATCCATCCAGGTAAGCTCCAGCATGTTGAGCAGGAGAGGGGAGTCACTGGGGAGAGGGCGGAGAAACACTGTCAATCAAAAAACAAAAACCACGGGCTGGCAGATAGCGTAAAGGCCTAATGCACCTGTGTTTGACTGGTCCTGTACGAGTGTGAGCTGCCTATCAAGGACACGGTTTGAAACCCCTCTCTGGCCCTGGCCGTCAGCCCTGATTGGGGGCGGCATTTGACTGTCTGCACCTGGAGGAGGGTGGTCGGCACAAACTTGCCGTGAAGCACGTAAGGGCATCTCCAGGAAGGGGGGCGGTGAGTTCCGTCTCGAAGGAGGCGGATCATCACCGGCCTCAAAGAGTAGCTTGCCCCGTAGAAACGGGAAGCGAGCTCGTGGGGGAGGGTTAATTGAAATAAATAGAGGGCATAATTGGCTTCCAAATTGGGGAGAAAAACAAGGAAAAAAACAACAACAAAAAAACACACAAACTGGCATCTTTCGGCAGATTAAAAAACACTGGCACAATTGTAGGTCACACAAATCTGGTCTCCGTCCTCCTCCTGCACTGTTTCACCTGGAGAATATCTGTTCTCACCTGTAGAAGTTCTTGAGGCTCTCCTGGGGGATGACGGCCCTTTCGGCCTTCAGCACCTGGGCCACCAGCTCGGTCAGGTGGTAGCTCTTGCAGCGGATCAGCTCCTTGGCCGAGATCTCCACGTCGCACACCATCCTGCCACAGGTGGCGCTCTTCTCAGCAAAGCTGCTGCGGCCCTACAACACACCACCATCATGGTAGGCACGCGCACGTGTCTGTGTGCATACAAGTCGTGTGTATGTGTGTGCATGAAAGACTATTCAGGTTCCACTGAAATTAAGGGGCTCTTTAAAGGACTGCCAAACTGTAGACCAGGCGCTGAAGGGAGGGACTCGCATCTTACCCCCAATTTGGGCAGGTTGGCGCGGCGTAGGCGGCCCATCTTGGGGACCAGTGATCCTCTGCAGGACCTTGCAAACCCGTGCTGATCAGGAAGTGGGTTAGTGGGGCTCTGCAGGGGAGCACTTCCAGGTCAAAACCCTGATCTCATCCTGACTTTTGACTTTAGTATATTCAATCCATCCATCCATCCATCGACCCTAAGAGACAGGAAGTGGGTTAGTGGGGCCGAGGGGCGTGTCCTGGTCTTCCCCCGGGGCCTCCTCCCGGTGGGACGTGCCCGGCTTGTTCAGAGGGAGGGACAGGGGATGACCGAGCTCCTCACCCTATCTCTAAGGGAGAGCCCAGACACCCTGCGGAGGAAACTCATTTCAGCCGCTTGTATGCGATCTCGAAACCCTGATCTCATCCTGACTTTTTTAGGCTCACTTTAGTATATTCAAACTGAACAAAACAAGACCCCGAGGTATTTAATTTGGGGCAGGATCTCCTCCCGACCTGATTTTTAGAACCATGGTCTCGGATTTGGAGGTGCTGATTCTCATACCAGCCGCTACACTCGAGCGAGAGCTGGAGGTCACGGCCCGATGAAGCCAACAGGACCACATCATCTGGACCATGGCAACAGGGACCCCCTCAACGCCCGGCTAGTATATTCAAACTGAACAAACTGAACAAAATGCAGAATTTGAGTGCCACTAGGATGGCAACAGGGTTGGCAAGTGCCACTAGGCTGTCCGCCCCAGGGAGGGGGGAGGGATAAAAGCAGACTATGGAAAAAGGAAAAAATGGAGGACGAAGGCTCAGGCCAGAGAGACAAACACCTCGTCCAGTGTGACCACCAGAGATCATAAATAAATAGATGAAACATTATTGAATGATTATTTCTGTCTCGTTTGCGTCCATTGCAGATGGTGATGTGGCTGTGCCGGCATGGTTGTGTACACATGCGGGTTGTTTCAAAAGTAAACCGTGTAAACACAGGTATTGGATATGGGTCACTTTTAAACAGGTAGTCAAAAAATCTGATATAGGCAAAAAATCTGAACTAGGCATCAAGGCCTGCAGTGTAAACGTAGCCTAAATATCTCTGCGAATGCCGGATCCCAGGACTCGGACTTGGGGTGCCGTTCCCCTCAAACTCCTTATTTTCAGCTGGACAGCTTTGCATTCGCAACACGGAAAACGCTTTCTTGCCGTCGAAGCCGAAACAATCTAGTGCATCTTGCGAGATGGTCGTGGGCGTGACCAAGGACAATACCGCTGGCATTGGATGTTGTGTCCATTTTTTCCTTTTTCCATAGTTGTGCACGTGAAACATTACACGTCATTCAAATGAGAAAAAGTATAAGAGTGTCTCGTTTTGAATGACATGCGAACTGGAATGACAGGGAAATTCCGATCTGTGTATTTAGATGACAGTCGCATTGGCAGATATCAGATTCCTATCAGATTTATTTCCACATATGAATGTGGCCCAAAACAGATCTGAAAATACCCAATTCCATGTACTTTTTTTTCTGTTTACATATTCATAATACATATCT
This sequence comes from Aldrovandia affinis, assembly GCA_029706075.1. Lineage (NCBI taxonomy): Eukaryota > Metazoa > Chordata > Actinopteri > Notacanthiformes > Halosauridae > Aldrovandia > Aldrovandia affinis. The sequence goes on along the minus strand of JAINUG010000240.1, from coordinate 277,662 downwards.
GATGTGTGCCACATGTGAGCAAAAAATCGGAATTGGGTCACTTTTATCGGACGGTGTAAACATAGACCGGTCTGCACCGCAACCCACAGAGTCCACTGGAGCAGACCTGCCTTTGAGCCCCGCCACGCAAGATCGTGGAGTAAACCCATCCACCCCCGAACGTCCCTGGGACTCACCACCAGCACGTCCGGGTCGAGCTTGTGCATCTTGGCGAGGAAGAAGCCCAGCAGCGTGCGCTCGGTGGCAGCGATCTCCACCTTCCCGTTCTGAGGGAGAGAGAGAAGGGCTCTTAGACCTGGGAACAGAAGGTATGGGTGTGCACAGTTGTGAAAAGGAGCCCCGCTCACTCACCTTCTTCCTCACGGCCTCCGCAAAGTCGTAGGGGAAGACGCAGTCGCTGGGCTTGCTGATCGCTGTGACACAGATTGAAAGCAGCCAATGAAGGGCACCCGAGCACAGTGGCGGACTCTTGGTCGCGGCCTGCAGACAATGGCCCGAGGCTCGAACCTGTAACACCAGGGCCTGACCCGTGCTCGCGATGGGTGCGTTTTTATGAAATACTCTCAATTCTTTTAAATAATGTATCCCACTAATATGGAGAATACAACTTTCAACGGTAGCCCTGGCCGAGAACACAGCGCATATGTTACAAATGACACATGCAGCAATCGTACCAGTCATTACTAAAGATGAAATGATGTATCGTAGAGTGGAAATATGCACTCCTCCTTTCTGTACTCACCACAGAAGTACGTCTGGAAGGGGGGGCTCGGGGGCGCTTTGTCCAGGGGGAACTGATGATGGATGAGCGCAACCAGGGCCACGATCTGCATGACAGGAACTCCATTCATTTCATGGCCTGCAAGCCCTACGCTCACTGTGCTGCATTTGTGTGTGGTGCAGTTTAGCTTGTGAGTCAGAGAGAGAGTGCGTGTGTGTGTGTGCGTATGTGTATGTGTGTGTTTCAGTTGAGTGGACAGTTTAGCCCGTTAGCACGTGTTTCAGAAAGTGTGTGTGTGTCGGTCTGTACAGGCAGTCCCCAGGTTACGAACGTCCGGCTTACGGACAACTCGTACTTACAAACGAACTGTTGTTTTAAAAAATTGAGTTAAATACAATGGTTCGTAATAACGAACGCACGCACTACTTTGTGATGCTCATGAAAACATTGCGCGGTTTCAGCGGTTCGTCGGCTCCAGGAACAGAGATCACCGTCCGTTTAAGTCAGATCACAGTTCCGTTTTTATCTTTCTCTTACCCTTACATTTACAACGATGCCTCCAAAGCGTAAATCCAATGCAACTGCTGGTGATGCATCAAAGAAAAAGAAAACAATCACCATGGAAAGTAAAGTTGAAATAATAAAGAGATCGGAGAGAGGTGATTGGGAAACATTAGGCTACAGCCGGTCAACGATTGGTTTTTAAAAAACAATTGTAAAAAACAAAGGGAGAATAATGGAGCATGTGAAAGGCCATGCCCCGATGAATGCCACGATTATTACCAAGCAACGCAGTGGTTTAATTATTGAGATGGATAATTTGGATAGAAGACCAAAATCAGCGTAATATGCCTATTAGCCTTTCTTTAGTGCAAGAAAAGGCTCGAAGCCTTTCTTTAATGTTTTTTGTTTTTTTTACAGTACAGTATTGTATGTACGTAGTTACTTTTATTATTACTGTATTATTATTAATATTACAGTAGTATTATGTACTGAATGTTATGTTTAAGATGTTTTATTGTATTTGGAGGTTTTCCTTAAGTGCTTTATATGCACAGAAAGGTAAAATAAATACTATACTAAGACAAACATTTAACTAAGTGACGATTAATAAGAACTGTATGTACCTGTTCCGACTTACATACAAATTCGACTTAAAGACAGACGTAAGAACGGATCTCGTCCGTAACCCGGGGACTGCCCGTATATGTTTGTGTGTGTGTGTGTGTGCAGTTAAGTGGACAGTTTAGCTTGTGAGCACGTGTGTCAGAGAGTAAGAGAATGTGTGTGTGTGTATGTTTCAGTCGAGTGAACGGTTTAGCTCGTTAGCACACGTCAAAGTGTGTGTGTGTGTGTGTGTGTGTGTGTGTGTGTGTGTGTGTGTGTGTATATGTGTATGTGTGTGTGCATGGTGCAGTCGAGTGGACAGTGTAGCTTGTGAGCACGTGTGTCAGAGAGTGTGTGTGTGTGCGTGTGCGTGTGTAGCAAGCGGGCTGACCTCGTTGTGGTGTGTCTTGGCGTTCTGCAAGGTCTTCATGCTGATGGACATGACCACGAGCGGTGGGGAGGGCAGGTCCTTCACCACGACAACCAGGTCACTCCTCAGGGCGACGGCCTCCACCTTACACCAGCTGACCGGCTGACTGCTCAACTCTGTCAAGGGTCACACACAACGATAGGGTTGAGGGGAGGAGCACAGTCACGCGTGTTAGTGCAGATAAGGGTGGGACATTTTAAGACACAGTAAACACACCGGTCTGTCCTCATCTCCCACCGCCAAACCAAACATGGCCGACACGCCACGTGACAAGTTAGATGCCACGTGTCCCTAGAAGGTAACATTTTTAACCTTGTGCCAAGTTGAAGGTTATGCGAGCATCAGATGAGGGGAAATGGCTTGAAACAGAAATAACGAGCAATCGCCATAGGCAAGATGGCCACCATGCTTTGTGCTATGTTTTTATGTTTTTGTGCATGGCCACCAGATTTTCCTTATTCCTTCGCAATTATCGTAGCCCTATACGTTTCCGTGAAGCACGCATAGTTTCAAGTCCCTGCAAGGTGTGCCGTGGGAGGCTTACACGTACTAGCGACGTATGGAAAAACTATTTTTTAAGCACAGGAAAACATTTTGGGACGTAGCCACAGAACCGTACGAGACAGACTATTCCAGAAGACCATTATAGGCGACATGCATAAGCAGCATAAAGCTTGTGCAAATTAAAGTTTTTGATAGAGGATCGGTCCCATTTTATGGATAAGTATGACAAGTTTGGCACCCCAAAAAAAAGTGTGAGTAGCATGTATTCCATTTATACATGAGTATAGCGTCAAAAACATTTGAAAAAGCTCAACAGTTGCACTTTATTGTTTAGTCAACTTTTTTCAGAAGAATCATTGCTAGTGTTCTTGTCTCAAAATAACAAATTACAGTAGAGTAGGCTACGGTACAGATGACTTAATTGCCCCCTAGTGGTCATGCACAATAGGACCACATTCTGCATTGAGAATTCTAAAATTTTTACATTTTTCTTATCGTTTTAACAGAAAACCTGTTTAAATATTAAGAAAAATTATCCTTTTTGTCACAGCCCTATTCCAAGCCCAGTCCCGCATACCGCAAGGCCTGCAGAACCACAGGGCAAGCAGCTTTTTGTTTTTACCTTAAACTCCACAACCAGTTCAGACCCAAGAAATCAGGTCAGTTGAGTTCACCAATCAATTAAAGCAGTTGTTAACACAGTTAGGTGTGGAGTAAAAATTCAAACCAGCTCTCCGAGGCCAGGATTGAGACCCAGACCCTTGCTGGAGAAAAGCGATTGACTCGGAGATGAACAGGGACCCTGTGCGTGTGCGTCGGACGCGTGACTCACGAGGGGTCCTGACATCCAGCCAGCAGGGCCCACGGATCTTCCTGCTGAGCAGGAAGTGCTCTAGGCTGGAGGTGTTGGTGCCGAACACGTGGGAGAATGTCGCCCCCTTCAGGTCAGAGGGTAGCGTGGGCATCTCAGCCTGGTAGTTTCCACCAAAAAAGAAAAGAAAAGAATGCATGAATTACATGCATGCACAAACGCGTACATGCGCAAATGCATACACAAACATGCACGCACACGTGCACGCGCACACGTGCACACGCATTTCCCCATGGGAGGGTGAATGTGGCTCTTACTCACAGAATATCTCACTTCCAGGTACTCGGACTGGGTGGGCACGTCGGGGATCTCGAAGGCGTAGTTCTTCTCCACTTTCTGTGCAGGAAGAGAGGGTCAGCTGTGGGTGGAGGGGGCGGGTTCCAGTAGAGAGCCAGGGCTCAAGTGACAGACCCACTGACCTTAGACTTGAACTTCATGATCCTGAACTTCTCAGAGAGCTGGCTGAACTCCTGATAAACATCCATGATGCTCACCAGCAAGTCAGTCTCTTCCCCTGTCGCCATGTTCACTTTCTGTCAATCAACACACCAACCAATCAATCAATCAACCACTCTAGCGGTAGGTCCACCTGTCAATCAATCGACAAATTGTGCCGTGGGAAGAGAACTCACGCGCTCGCGGGGCAGGAAGTACATGGTCCTCTCAATGTTCCTCACGGCCACACAGCAGCTGACGTGCGCCTCGGCCGACTCAATCCACACCTTCCCAAACAAGTAGACCACACCTGCACCGGGGGAGAGGGGCTGAGTGACGAGCGCCGGGCGGCAGGCGGCAGGGGCAGCGGAGCGGGGCGGGGGTCTCACCTGGCTGGTTGTACTGGTCCTCGAAGGCGTCCAGCCAATAGAAGCGGAAGGTCAGCTCGCCATCAGCGCCCTCCACCAGGGGGAGACAGCTGGAGTCGACCTGCACCTCCACCACGGGCTCACTGGCCTCGCCCTCCCCCAGGCCTGCCCAGCACGACATGCCCGAGCTGAGGGGAGAGGGTCCATCAGGGGGAGACAGACGGGTCACGTGATCGACACGCACACAGTTTGATAGCCAGCTGTGTGCGCGTGAGAGAGTAAAGGTGGCATCTGGGTGCAGATCCATACTCACTGAAGCAGTGTTTTGGGGGTTAGGGGTTCAGTCTTGGGCTCCTCTTTCAGGGCAGTGTGGGGCTCAGGCTGCACCTCCTCTTTCACCTCCACCTCCTCCTCCTCACCTCCCACCTCCATGGGCTCGTCAAAATCCCCCTCATCAAACTGCAAGTCTGTCTCATCCACTGTCAAACACACACATTCATTAGTACAGGCTGGCTGTCCATCACACACACACACACACATACACACACACACACACACACACAGACAGACAGACACAGACAGACACACACACACACACACACACAAGCTTACATTGGGCAGGTTCCTCCACCTTCACTCTGTTTCTTTGAGTTTTTCGGGCCGAGGAGGAAGGGGCATGTGCAGGGGCCTTGTGGGAGGAGCCAGTTGGTGCCGGTCTGACCTTTGACCTCACAGGAGAGGGGGAATCCTGTGTAAACTGCAAACACAAAACGTACTGCTATTTACTGTGACTAATTAGAAAATCTGAACAACGGTAGAGAAACTAGAGAGAAAAAACAAAACAAGCACTCAGGTAGTTCTGTACACCAATGACCGCAGCTCATTAGCTAATTATTTATTTGTCGAACACCACCATCGTCATAGCGACACAGTAGATCAGTACTCCCAAAAAACGATCAATATTACCCCAAAACCCGATCAATAGTCCACAATACCAGATCAATTCCCCCCCAATAAAAGATCAGTACCCTTCCCCCCAGGCCTGTATGAGACCGGTGCAGTGCTGGGGTACCTTGGGGGCCTGGGGCCGGATGGAGAAGGGGTTGAGGGGTACCCCTGGGGGCTTCTTCTTCTTCAAGAAAATAACCGGTGGGGGGGCGAGCAGGGAGGGTGTCTGTGGGGGAAGAGGGGCCACTTAATCTGCGCTGGAGCTGAGGAGCAACTGCACCCAATAATCCAGGTTTTCACACTCTGCCTTTCACACAAGTAAGCACTTCTACACATTTCAAAGAAATCGAAGCTTAAATTAAATCGGCTGCTTCCCTGACATCTGGAACCAGGGGCTGATATGCCCAATTCACAAAAGTGGAGACAAATTGGTAATTACCAAGGCTTTTGTGTAAGCAGTAATCTGTGGAAGTCATTTTGAAGCATCCTTAAGGCATGTTGTTAACGCTGATTTATAAACGTCCTTAATGAGCACAATGTCTTGACTATAAGTCCGATTGGCTTCCTACCAAATTACCATTCTACTGACCAAGAAACTTCCAAGAATTGACAGAATTCTTCGCACAAGGTTGCGGATGTCAATTTATTTTTCTCTATGCAGACGGTCTGGTCCTGCAGTCACACAAAATAAGGGTTAAAGCAGAACCTGGATCTGCTGGAGCAATACACTCATTACTGGGCCCTGGCAGTACATTTTAAAAAGACCTAGGTTGTGATTTTCAAAAGAAGCACAAATTAACTCTAGGTAACACCGTCTAAGAGCATACTGAGCTATACTTGCTTGGTCTGACAATAAACGCATCAGCACTAGGTGCAATAATGAGACGACTTTTCAAACTAAACATTCCAATTATAATCTGGTGCAAACTATTTGACAGCGCAATTCTTGGAGCATTGGCATTTGGCCAGTAAGCTATGACATGGCTACCATGGCTGGACTATTGTGGCATTTCACTGCAAACCAAGCCTCACATTGTGATACACTTAAATCCACCTTTACAATCAATCTGCAAATCTGCTTTAATCGTTGCTGTTATTATTATTGTAATTAAGTTTATAATTATTGCTATTTGTATACATTATTTTACTTTAATTAATTTTGTTTAGAGTATTCATCTGTATTAATATTTTAATTGATTGCTGTACACTTACACAATATCTACAAATGTACATCCTGCCAATAAAGCAACTTGATTTAGAATTCACAAATAAACACACAGACAGACAGACACACATGCAGACAGACAGACAGACAGAAACGCATGCAGAGACAGACAGACAGAAACACATGCAGACAGAGGTACCTCTGAGTGCAGGTCCTGCAGCAGGTCTCCCAGCAGGTCATCTTTAGACAAATCCACATCCCTCTGCAACACACAGGGAGACAAATCAGCCTTCACACACACACCTACACACAGATAAATCAGCCTTTCTACACACAAACTGACAAATCAGCCTTTCTACACACGCGTGCACACAGGGAGATCAGGTACAGGTGTGGTGTGGCATGAGCGGAGGCCAGGTTTGGATGTGGGAGTTGTAGGACAGGACAGACCTCTGTGGGCTTCTTCAAATTGCTGGCCATGAACATGTTCTTAATGCTGTTGGGCTTGGTCACAGCCACTTTCTTCATGCTCTTCTTGTCCTTTGAACCCACGGCTTTACCGCCCACTTTGCCTGCTCTCAATACATAGGAAACAGGTGCTCAGTTTGGGAGAGAAAAACATGCACACGCACAGGCACACACGTGTGAACACGCGCACAGATGCACGGGTTTCCTATCACGCTTTTGGCTAGTAGAAATAACCTAAAGCCAATAAATAAAATTGTTGCTAGCCTAATTGTCCGGGCTGCTCGGGAGTCCCACCTGAGGAACCTTTGTCCAGGGCATCATCATTCAAGTCCTCGTCAAAGATCTCCCTCCCGTCCTCCAAATAACCAGTCCCATCTGAGAGAGAGAGAGAGACAGAATTTGAAATTAATTTTATTGGTCAACTCTTCCAATGAGGGGGGGAAAAAACAACAACAAAAAAAAAAAAAAAAAACATTTAGCAGCGATAAGGAAGTGACCTAATACTGAGCATCAGGAAAAACAACCTCTACATGACGTCTTACGAGAGGGAGAAGAACAATTTCAAGGGACTTTCCCCCTCCCACCACCCAGTCTCCTTCTCTTTCAACAACAAACTAAACTTTGAGATTGTTTTTCTTTTCACACCTAATCCTAAAATTTTGAGATCGTTTTTTCCTCTCCCACTTAGAAGGCCTTGTGTATAGGGCAAGAGGGAGAGAACGTGAGAGCTGGAGAGAATCAAGATTAGTTGCATGGTCCAGGGGTACAAAGGTGTAACATAAGGAAACAATTACAACTTCACAAAGTCACTAATTAATCATCAGAACATTAATCTTGATTAGGAGAACAAAGGTTTTGGTCAATTTGAGAGATCGAGCATTTTATATTCACCACGCTAACTTGATGTGTAAACTGATACCACTACAACAATCCAGAGCTATCGATGATCAAAATATGTGTTCGGGGTACAAGAAAATGTTACATTTCGGGAGTTATTTACCAAGAAATCAAGAACATTTGGTACCAAAAGAACACTTAGGATATGAGAATGACAGTTCAAGCATTGCAATAGTTAACTTGTATTTTACGCGGTCCTAAGAAAACTTTTTTCAAAACAACAGTGCAGGATCTCCATGCAAATTTTGAGTGCGTAAATGTGTTCGGGGTTGAGGATTCAATGTAATTTTGGAGTCGCTATTCAAGAGAGCGAGCTGAAAATTTGCAAAGAGTAAGTAAATCTTATGAGAAGTCTCGTGTATTTTTTTGAAACAGCGAGTAAAAGTCTTGTTGCTGAGTCGATTGCATGTTACGCGTTATAAAGGAATTTGGCGCAAACTAACAAAAACTAAAATCGCAAAAAAAAATACATGTGGACTCATGTGGAAAGTATCAATTTGATTGTTATTTTCTTTAGTACATTTTTTTGCCAATTTATACACTGGATACGTCTTGTACCCCTGGATCATGCAACTGATCCAATCATGTGCAGATCAGACTGTCTGCCCCTGCACTCACCATCATCCACGATCCAGTCATCGTCCTGTCGCTCCCGAACTATGCGGGAGTACTGCTCCTCATCCACCTCCTCATAAACACTGGTCAGATCCTCCACCTGGACACAACACACACAAACCCTGTAAACAGTCTCTCACACAATCACACACACACCCTGTAAACAATGTCTCACACACACACACACACACACACACACACACACACACACACACAGTAAACAATGTCTCTCACACAATCACAAACACACACACACACACACACACACACACACACTGTAATCAACATCCATCTCACACAAACACACATTTTTGCAAATGCATCATGAACAGCAATTGAAAAACAACGTAATAGTCACTTTGGTTTTGTAGGCATTTCAAGTTAGAATCCATGTGGGCAGTTACTTCATGTATTTCTCATCTTGAGGGGGATGACTGCGTGACCCCACTCAGTGAGAAGTTGACACCTAGCAGGTAGGTTAGGATAGGTTGCTACACTATCAGGTAATCACAAGACTTTGTTTCAGCTGCCTGCCAACATTTTAGTAGGTGAACAAAAAAAACATGTTCTCTTTAAAAAGTCAGCTGTGCATGTTTGTGCTTCACGGTCTTCATGCGGACAGGAGGCGACTTTGTAACGGGCGAAGGGCGCTTCTCACCTCGTATTTCACCTTCTCGCCTCTCTTGGCCGCCTTCAGCTGCTCCAGGGCCGACTTACGGCCCACTTTCTCCTTCTTCTCCCTCCTGGAGCGGGACACGGCGATGCCACAGCTGTCCTCTGCGCCTGCACGAAGACAGTACCATTTACCGGCCCCGCTGCCCCAGAGACCTGACCCCAACTACAACACTCCTCATAGTTTGCTACTGTCGTTCCACCACCTATCCTGTGATTGTGATGTTTAGGTACGATAGCTAACTAGCCATCGGTTGAGAAGTTTACCGCAAGGTGACACCTGTATGGTGACGAAGTTATGAAACTTACTAGCTTGCTCCTATACTGCCCATTTCCAGGATTTAGCCAACTAGCGAAGTAACTAACTAACCATTTTACATATATCGCGTCATCACTCAACTAGTTACTTCTGAAGACAACAATAGCTCCATTCCTTCCGTCGTAATAGGGTTACTAGCTATAGCTAACTTACAAGCGCGAGTTCTGCAGAAATAGAACAAAAAACAAAAACAAAGCAAATAAATATTTATCCCCCGATAAGCGCACGTGTAATGCAAATCACAGAGATTATATTATTTTAAGGACATGCGAACAGCGTTCCAGTCATTTCTTGGGTTAGTGCGCGCTATGTTCAAAGCTAAGGTTATTTGTCCGGCAGCCTCGCCATTAGCTTTGTCACGTTAACGAAGCATACCTTTTTCGACCACCAACTCACCCAACTCACCGCCATCAGGGTTGTCTAGGTCTTTGTTTGTGTTGGAAACTGGAGCCATATGTACGTAGCTACACTCTATATTTTTGTATCTGCAACGTACGAATCGACCTGCCAAAACAACAGATTCCGCGCCAAATTCTTCTTGCCGGGTAAAGTCGTATACAGGAAATGACGATTGAGCACGGCAACCAATAAGAATCGCCTTGCCGTCATACACATTGAATTGAATAGCACTGTTCATTAAGTCCACAGGAGGGCGCTTTTGTGCTATAGTTCGAGAAACTCGGCTCTCTTTGGAGAGACGTTTATATTTGACGAATTGTTTTATGCATCGTTATTATATTTGAATATTATCACAAATATGTTTCATTTGTGTATTTACACTAGCTATCAACATATTCTTGTTGATACTATCAGTAATACTAAAGAGCCCAATTGCTATTTGAATACAACAATAGTTTTCTGTTATATTTTTGTAATAACTTTTATACTCAGTTAAATGTGTTGACGGTTTATTTGGTGGTTTATTGTTGGGTCTGTTGTTTTGCGTGATCGAGGAGGGAGTTTTATTGATAGGGTGGAACATTAATTAATTCTCCATGTAGTCAATTTTTCAGCTTGGGCAATGCTTAAAAAACTTTTCTGAAAATGGCCACGAGTTTGTCAAATTTAAGAAAATAACTTAATACTCAATACTCGCTAGTGCCACAATGCGGGCACTGCTGAGGCCAGGTGTCAGGGCTACAGGGGTGCTGACACTGCTATCTCGTTCTGCAGGGAGAGAGAAAGACAGCGAAAAGCGGGAGAAGGCGCGGCCAGTTTCCTTAATTTCCTCCTGGTCCTCTCTCCCCCTTTTTGTGCAGCCGCTCCTGATAACGGAAGGAGAAACGGGCGTGTGATTGGGAAATTGGATGCAGCCGTCTCCTGGATCCAGCACCGGACAGCTGTGCCGACTCTTTGTGCGACCTTTTCTTCCTGTGAAGCCCCTTCTTCTTATTATTATATATATATATATTATATATTTCTTATGGGAGCTGTCCTGGGTGCTAGAGGGCCGCCCGTTCCCGCGCCACAAACACATTCTATTTTTTCTCCTCACATAAAGTACTCCTGTCTTTTTATTTCCCACATGCATAATTTTACATTTAGCAATACTGAACGTCATCTGCCATGTTTCTGCCCATTTGTGGATTTTGTAAGAGGGTAAGAGGGTCAGAACGGTAGAATGGATAGCAGTCAGCTGATTGCTTCTCCTCCAAACTTGCGATGGTCTCTGATAGCCCAAGTTCAATATATGACATCCCTGTTAGCTCACAATGGCGAAGGTAACTGGTGTAAGCAAGGCACAGACCAGCAACCACAACCTCAACCCCCCTCACACAACACCCACCCACACCCTTGATAAAGATGAGCAAAGAAGGCTGAAATTATATTATTTTTATACTAATACAATTGCTGCAAGATTTTGTTTAACAAGTAATGATCTTTTCCCAATTGTGTATCACAATTATTCACACCGCTAATGATTATTTTTAATAAAATCCCACAAAAATAAATCTGCATTAACAAGCTACTTTCTTTAAGTTCATCTCAATCTTAGGGAACTATAATTGTGCTCTCCCATGGCTTCCTGTTTCACGGGGGTATGAAAATGAGGTAACACATATGTTATATATATATATTTGTCATCAATCACCATGGGGAAACTCAAAAGAAACAGGATAAAGGGCTGTTGACCATCACGAGTTGGGGGATGGTTACAAAGAAAGAAAGAAAATACTACTTTCCACTTTTTGGAAGGGTTACCAGAAAAAGCCCTTATTGAGGGACATTTGATGTCATGGGGTGGTTTTGCATCTACCCTTGTTAAGGCCAATGAACACCAGCAAGTACCAAGGCATTTTGGTTAAAAAAAAACCTGGTTCCCTCTGCCAGAAAGCTGAAACTTGGCCGCAAATGGATCATATAGCAAAATAATGATCCCAAGCATACCTTAAAATCATCAAGAAATGGTTAACTGACCACAAAATTGCTGTTTTGTAATAGTCTTCTCAGTCTCCAGGCTTGAACCCTATTAGAAATGTGTGGTTTGAATTGAAAAGGGTAAGTCCACAAGCGCAGACTGAAGGATCTGAAGAATCTCGAAGTGATTCTGTACGGAGGAATGGTCGGAGATACACTCCAATATGTTCATCAATCTCATAAAACACTACGATGACTAGATGACTTGGTAATGTCATCCTTGCAAGGGGAGGGTGCACAAAGTACTGAAAACAGGGGTGTGAATAATTATACACACATATGTTTGTAATTATTTATATACATATATGTAATTATTTAACAAACATGTTAAGCAAAATATTTTTCTCTGAGCAATTGTATTAGTATAAAAGAATATCATTTTCCCTTTTTTTTTTGGAATACAATAGAGCTCATTACCTGTATTGTTTATTTCATCTTTGCTCATCTTTATTTCAAGTGTGTGAATCATTTTGGAAAGTGCACACATGCGCACACATAATAAACTACACATACAAGGAAAATGATTGTAAGGATGGATTTCAATGGGAAACCGTGACCTGCTGTCTCCTAGCAACTCCTCTGCTGCACGACACTTGTTTGTTGCAATAAAACACTGGGAGGGGAAACTCCCTATTCTCTGGGTGCAGCGATGGTCCCCAAACCCCAGGCATCCTCTCATAGGCCACTGCTATAGCTGGCTTGGCCAATCAGTACTCCCCATGCAAATTGAAGAGGAGGATTTGCTCACTGATTGGATACCTCGTCGGCTCTCTCCTTCCTTTATGATTCCGTCTCCGCAGTGGTTGTGGTGAGTGCCTGAAGCTGCCTGTTCCTCTCTGTTGTGCGCAGATCACACGGCCATCTTTCCTAGAGAGGGGGGAGGGTGTTGAGCAGGGGTAGGTGACTCAGGGCCGGGGCGGGGCAGGGCAGAGAGGGGGGTTTGGAGGAGAGCACGTCTCTGTTTTGGCTGAGAGAGCACCAGCTCCGTACTGATGCTGAGTCACAGACGGGCAGATCCACGGCCTTCTCCCATGAGCCCCCTGCAGGACACATGGAGGAAATCGAGCACACCTGCCCCCTGCCTCGAACGGTGAGGGACCCCTCGCAAGCGTGTGTGTGTGTGTGTGTGTGAGAGTGTAAGCGTGGCTATGTCTTTGTGTGTGTGTGTTTGAGCATGGCGATGTCTTTGTGTGTGTGTGCGTGAGCGTGGCGGTCTTTTTGCGTGTGTGTGTGTGTGTGTCTTTGTGTGTGAGCATGTGTGTGTGTGAGCGTGGCTATGTCTTTGTGTCTTTGTGTGTGTGTGTGTGTGTGTGAGTGTGTGTCTTTATGTATGGCTGTGCCTTTGTATGTGAGCTTATGTGTGTGTGGCTATGTCTTTGTGTTTGGCTCTGTGTGGCTGTGCCTTTGTGTGTGAATATGTGTGTGTGTGAACATGTGTGTGTGTGTGCATGCATGTATGTGTGTATGCATGAGTCCATATAAGTGCATCTTTGTTCATGTGGTTTTTGCCTCTGTTTGTGGCTCATTGGTTTTGTGTGTGTGTGTGTGTGGGGGTGCATGTAAATACACATATGTGTTTGTGCATACGGCTGTGATTTTGAGTGTGACTGTGTGCGTGTTTTTGTCTGTGGTTGTGACTTTGTGTGTGGTGTGTATATACATGTGTGTATGTGTGTACGTGTGCATGTGTGTGTGTCTGTAGTTCCGTGCTTGTGGGCACTCTGTCTTTCTGTCTCTTCATCCTGTTGTATGCTGTAGGTGAAGCAGCAATGAGTGCGATGAAAGCTTAGTCTCTCTCTCAGGGTGAGGGTGGGGGAAGCAGGTTGCTGTGAGTGTGAGACTGTAATACAGGGGGGGCAGGTTGCTGTGGGAGTGAGACTGTAATACTGGGGGGCAGGTTGCTGTGGGATGGTGTCAGTGTCCTCTCTGGTGCTGTTGTTGGTGTGAAACTCTGTAGCAGATACAGATTTAGGCAGAAGAGGCACTGTCCCAAAACCAGCCCACATCAGGCAAACGCCCCCGCAACACGAGTCCTGTCCCTGTCTGCTTGTTCATGTTTTTTTTTGTTAATTTGTTTTTCAATGCACATGTTCACTTGTTCCACCCCCCTCCCCCGTCCAACCTTTCCAAAGTGCTCCATTTCTGTTGCTTTGAGAATTCATGCATCAACCCCTCAAAGATTTTTGCTGCTGCCACGGCGATGAGTCCATTTTTGTAGTCTTCTCCTGCGTGTGACTGTAGTTGGGGTGCCTATTTGGGGGGGAGGGGCTCCAGTGGACTCCCACGGTTCATCCACAGACAGAGTCGGGCCTGGGCCTCACACGCAAAGGGGGGAAGGGGGGGTGAACCAATCACAGCCCCCCTCTTGTGACTCCTCCCCTTATGCATCCTCTTGCTCTTCAGTGCTGTTGCAGATCACAGGCACTGCCAATAGCCTAAAATCTCCTAATCTCAGAGAAAAAACAGAAAACAACGGAAAAAAAACGTTGTATGGCACCTGCCAAATGTCCACAGAGCCCGTGTGGTTCGCCATGCGGGTCCATGCTGACGGTGCACATGCAGCCGGGTTGTTGGCCAGGAGGTTCAGTAATTTGGCTGTAGGGGCAGATTTTTGTCATCTGAACCAAAGACAGTTACAAATGCTCCACTGAGTGCAATGGGCTAAGATCTTCTCAGTATCTGATTGCTCGATTTCAAGACTTGATTATTGTTTAAACTCATAACTGTCCTACCCACCATATGGAGCTGGTGATTTGCTGAAAACATTTTGGTTGTTTGGGAGTGAATCTTCCCTCCCAGGATTCAAATCTGCAGCCTCCACAGTAGTCAGGAGTGGGATATAGCCACGCTGTGCTGTGGGACCTTGCGTGGGCCCAGTCCTGCCCTCGGCTCAGGCAGAACACTGCGGTTCTCACGGTAGACCTAATGCTCTGTGCAGTGAGCAAATGCACTATTTAAAACCCATCATTATAGCTGCTTCATGGACCAGCCTCACAGGGATGATTTCATCACAGTTAAGATAAGATATACTTTATTGTCCCCGTAGGGAAACTTGGTCTTGGTCTCAGTGTCGCTGCTTTACAAAAACCATGAACATGTGTCACATCATACATAAATACAAACAAACATACTTACATACAGTGCCATGAGTAAAATCTGGAGCAAGATATTGCACAACCCCGTCACAGCATCATAAACCTTCATAAAACTATATAATAATACATTTTGGAGTGTGTGAGCGCTGAACTTAAATAGGAAAGGGCGAAATTACTAAATTGATTCTGGCATGTGGAATGTGCAGGGGAGTAGGTGTGATAGGCTGAATCTAACAAGGGGAAAAGAGAACCGAGTGCAGAATGCGAGGAAGCCATGCCCAGCATAAAACAAAAGACACACAGGGTAAAAGCAAAGACAAGACATGACACGCAAGGAACGGGATGAACAAAAACACAAGGAAGGTGGACAGAATGGGGCAGCGATGTTACAGACTGTGCTCTATACACACAGTTTACTCTGCACTCTGTGCTCTATATACACACAGTTTACCCTGTACTCTGTGCTATATACACACAGTTTACCCTGCACTCTGTGCTCTATACACACAGTTTACCCTGCACTCTGTGCTCTATACACACAGTTTACTCTACACACACAGTTTACACACAGTTTACCCTGTACTCTGTGCTCTATACACACACAGTTTACCCTGCACTCTGTGCTCTATACACACACAGTTACCCTGCACTCTGACTCTGCTTTACCCTGTACTCTGTGCTCTACACAGTTTACCCTGTACTCTGTTCTCTATACACACACAGTTTACCCTGTACTCTGTGCTCTATACACACACAGTTTACCCTGTACTCTGTGCTCTATACAGTTTACAGTTTACCCTGTACTCTGTGCTCTATACACAGTTTACCCTGTACTCTGTGCTCTATACACACACAGTTTACCCTGTACTCTGTACTCTATACACACACAGTTTACCCTGCACTCTGTGCTCTATACACACAGTTTACCCTGCACTCTGTGCTCTATACACACAGTTTACCCTGCACTCTGACTGTGCTCTATACACACAGTTTACCCTGTACTCTGTGCTCTATACACACAGTTTACCCTGCACTCTGTGCTCTATACACACAGTTTACCCTGTACTCTGACTGTGCTCTATACACACAGTTTACCCTGCACTCTGTGCTCTATATACACAGTTTACCCTGCACCCTGTGCTCTATACACACAGTTTACCCTGTACTCTGTGCTCTATATACACACAGTTTACCCTGCACTCTGTGCTCTATATACACACAGTTTACCCTGCACTCTGTGCTCTATACACACAGTTTACCCTGTACTCTGTGCTCTATATACACACAGTTTACCCTGCACTCTGACTGTGCTCTATACACACACAGTTTACCCTGTACTCTGTGCTCTATACACACACAGGTTAGCCTGTACTCTATACAGTTTACCCTGTACTCTGTGCTCTATATACACAGTTTACCCTGCACTCTGACTGTGCTCTATACACACAGTTTACACAGTTTACCCTGTACTCTGTACTCTGTGCTCTATATACACACAGTTTACCCTGCACTCTGTGTTCTATACACACACAGTTTACCCTGTACTCTGACTGTGCTCTATACACACAGTTTACCCTGCACTCTGTGTTCTATACACACACAGTTTACCCTGTACTCTGACTGTGCTCTATACACAGTTTACAGTTTACCCTGCACTCTGTGCTCTATACACACAGTTTACCCTGCACTCTGTGCTCTATACACACAGTTTACCCTGCACTCTGTGCTCTATATACACACAGTTTACCCTGCACTCTGTGCTCTATATACACACAGTTTACCCTGCACTCTGTGCTCTATACACACACAGTTTACCCTGTACTCTGTGCTCTATATACACACAGTTTACCCTGCACTCTGTGCTCTATATACACAGTTTACACTCTGTTTACCCACAGTTTACCCTGTACTCTGTGCTCTATACACACAGTTTACCCTTTACCCTGTACTCTGTGCTCTATATACACAGTTTACCCTGTACTCTGTGCTCTATACACACAGTTTACCCTGCACTCTGACTGTGCTCTATACAGTTTACCCTGCACTCTGTGCTCTATACACAGTTTACCCTGCACTCTGTGCTCTATACACACAGTTTACCCTGCACTCTGTGCTCTATATACACACAGTCTACCCTGTACTCTGACTGTGCTCTATACACACAGTTTACCCTGTACTCTGTGCTCTATACACACAGTTTACCCTGTACTCTGACTGTGCTCTATACACACACAGTTTACCCTGTACTCTGACACAAAATCATTGTTTCAGTGTGCATCGCTTATCCCTTTTGAAGTAGTACAGGCATGCACACTTACCCTGATTGCTAATGTCTGAATCGAGTTAATGAGCCTGAATGCGCCATTGAGAAATGGAGACTGATTTCGATTATGGGGTTAAATTAATCTGGCTAACATTCCATTAGCCTGGATTATGTCATTAGCGATGCAACCCGATTAAAGGTGATCCACAGTCGTGAGACCGAAAACCCAGGATTAAACCTAAGCATGTTGCATGCGATTGGTGTTACAAACCCCTTTTGTGTGCACGCGATCATAGCTCGATCAGAAAAACCTGGGTTGACAGAGCGAGTTGATAACCACTGTCGTGAGACAGGTTATCCGTAATTGCCTTTGTTAGGCTTTGTGTAGCTAGCGAACGCAAAAATACCCTCACTATATTGAACTTCCTTCGTGAGACAGGCCCCTGGAGTGTCTGCTAATGTAATTTAATCCCACCATCTCTTTGGCTGTTATTTCATTTCGTTTTGTTTACAACGCGATTGCGCACGTGCAGGAAGCTCCCTGGTAGGTAGGTGTTATTAGCTAGCTAGCTAGCTACATGGCATAAATCTCATTTTGCAGTCCCTTATAAAATTAACGATGTCCGATGCGGATTTCGATGCTGAGGCGGTTTGTAATTACGAATTATATCCCCCCAAAAAGCGAACTCGTTCATCCGTGTGGACTCACTTTGGACTCAGGAAAAAGATGGTGTAGCTCAGTGAGTAGCTAAAAATGGTACTAGATCCGATAAAGCGACAAAGCAAAATGTTGCTTAAGTCTTGTTTCAAATTTACACCATCAAAGTTATTGTGCTAGAGTGCCTTGATACTGTAAAATGATGTGCATCCCCGCAACAAGCGTTGCCTCTGAGAGTTTTCAGTGCTTCTGGCCACATTCAGTCTCCCTTCCGTTTAAGCCTAAAACCTGAAAAATTGAACATGCTAGTCTTCTTGCATAAATATCTTCCTTAAAAAGGAAAGCTAGGCCTAAATGCATCTAGTGCTACTCATGTGACAGTTCGGTTTTCTGATTATTATCATTTTCAATTATTGATAGTAGGTCTGCGCATTGTGTTGTATAGGCTACATGCATGGTTATTGATTTAAACATACAATTACAAGGAGTGAACTACTGTATATTCAGTTGCATTTTTTTGGTTTTGTTTTTCAATTAAAATTGTATATACATTTTGCGAGCCATACAATAAACAGATCAACTTTGTGATACTTGTTTTTATCTTAAAAACTGATACCATGATATACCAAAAACCGTGATATTGAGCAGTACGATTATCATACCGTGAAAATTTCATACCGTCACAGTCCTATATCAAAACTTTATTTTAGATCAGACTCTGCTGTGTGTTCAAGGTGTGGCAAGTGATCAGTGGTGGACGAAGAACACAAACCCTTTCCTTGAGTAAAAGTACAGATACCCTGATAAAATATTACTCAAGTAAAAGTAAAAAGTCCTACATTTAACCCCATTTGCCTTTGAATGTAGGGGGAATGAAAGTAAAAATAAAAGTAAGAATATAAATACTTAAGTAAGCACAGATACTTGAAAAATGTACTTAAGTACAAAAATAAAAGTAAAGTAAATGTACATTGTTAGTGTCCACCACTGCAAGTGATTTAAGATTTAAGAATCGCTCTGTTTCTCTCCCACTCTCTGTGGCAGACACTAAGGGAGCCGGCCATTTTCGCCAGGGAGACGAGCTGTGAGTGTCGTGCGCCTCATGAGAAACTGTCCATTGCACAGGCCCGCTGTGGCACACCAGGTCAGTGAGGGAGAGAGGGATGGAGGGAGGGAGAGGGAGAGAGAAAGAGAGACATTTATACAGCGCTCTTGTTTCTGCAGTGGACCGGCCGGTCCGAGTCTACGCTGATGGGATCTTCGATCTCTTCCACGCGGGTCATGCTCGTGCTTTGATGCAGGCCAAGAACTTGTTCCCCAACACGTACCTGATCGTGGGAGGTAGGGCTGATACACACTCACTCTGATACATAGACACGCACACTCACACTGACACACAAACACACATACACATGCTCTGACACATACACACACACACACTCACACACTCACTCTGACACACATGCACACACAGGCACACACTCTGACACATGCACAGAAACGCACACACTCTGACATATACACACACTCACACCCTCATTCTCATACACTTTCTCACACACTCACTCTGACACACATGCACACACACGTACACTCTGACACATACACACACATGCACACACTCTGACATACACACACACTCACTCTGACACACATGCACACAAACACACACTCTGACACACACACACTCACACAAACACACACTCTGACACACTCACACACTCACACAAACACACACACATTCTCATACACTCTTTCTCACACACGTGTGTGTCTTTCTGTCTGTATGTCCCTGTGTGAGTCAGTGTGCAGCGATGAGCTCACTCACAGGTACAAGGGCTTCACTGTGATGACAGAGGACGAGCGTTACGAGGCGCTGCGCCACTCTCGTTATGTGGATGAGGTGGTGCGCGACGCGCCCTGGACGCTCAGCCCAGAATTCCTGGAGAAACACAAGGTTAGCTCAGTGCTGATTCTATTTCGTTTTTTTAATCCCACCATCACCACCCAACTTTGGAGGGCCACTTCTATTTCTACTTCTATTTCTATTTCAAAAGGGTAATTGTTGGAGAGCCTCTGATAGTGATTGGCTGTCCGCCCCAGGGGGAAGAAGGAGGGTGAGCCGGCACAAATTCGCAGAGAAGCGAGTATGGGTAGCTCCACAATGTGGGTGGGCGATTTCCATCTCGAAGGAAGTGGAGTTCCCTGCCCTTGGAGAATTAGCTCGCCTCGTAGAGATGAGCAGCGAGTTCTTGTGGGGAGGGAAACTCAAAATAAATAGAGGATATAATTGGCCACTAAATTGGGCCAAAAATGTAATATAAAAACAGTAATTGTTTTTAGATTTTAGAAATACATACAATCAATTATTTGAGAAACTAAATATGTACATCTGTCATTAGTTCCCCTTCGAGCCTCTAAACACCCATCTCATCTTCCAATACATGGTGTGGACACTGGCCCAGCACCACCACAAGTCACAACAACAAATGGCAAACTTGTCTCTCTTTCAGACAGCGTAATTATTGGCAAATTTCGCTTTAAGCAGCTTGCCCTGATTGTCATAAGATAGAGATATATTTGCAGAATCATTAAATTCCTCTTAAGTAATAGATCATTAAGACCATTACTAGATCATCCTTAAGATAGTCATCATCCTGAAGCAGTGAGGTATTGAGACTTTCATTGCAAAGAAAGAAGGGAAACACTGACTAGGGTTGTACTTCTGATTAGAACGATTGCATTCATGTTTGGGTTTCATATCTTATATCTTAATGAGGCAGAATTGTAGTCTGTGGGAGAAGCCTTTGTGGCGTTGGAAGTATTAGAATATTCTCTATCTCTTTGTATGATGGAGAGGCCAAATATCTTGTAATCCTAAACCCTGCATTTGATCGTAGGACTGCGCTGAAGATAGGGGGAGAATGTGAATAATCTAGACTAGGATTAATAACTGTGTTGAAGTCCCCTTAAATGTTGGTAGTAGAGTTAGGAAAGGTGGCTAATTCCAAGAAAATAATATGAAAAATGGAAGATGAATCCTCATTGGATCAATAGATGTTAATGATTGTGTAAGGTTCTTGTCCAATTGGGTCATTTATTATAATAAAGCTACCATTAGGGTCTAAAATGAATGGGATGTTTTTATGGAAGATAATTGCCATCCCTCTTTTCTTAGCATTATAGAAAGCTGAATATATATGGCCAATCCAACTTGATTTAAATTTCTGATGCTCTGCCTCTGTTAGGTGGACAGGAGGTCTTTATGTAAAAAGTTAAGAATCTTAGTTATTTTAGTAGGGCAGTGCACACCAGACGTTCCAGGAAATTAACTTAATCGTTTGTGATAATGAGAGAGAGAGCAGAAATGAGTTGCACATAGGGGAATGAAAAGAACGGTGCATCATAATACAGTAGAACCCCAGATACACAAACCTCAAAGTTAATACAGTAGAACCTCAGAGTTACGAACCACAGACTGACCAGTCAACCGAACGGGTATGAAACAGGAAGTAGCATACGCAGCTACGCATTATCAATATCAAGCTATTAATCACTGATACAAAAAAGTATATACAATTTGAAAGAGACAACAATGACAGAACCTCATTGGTGCTGCCCTGATTCTGGCCAGAAAACCTCAGGCCTGCCCGAATTTGGCAACACTCCTTAGCTCCGCCATAATTCTGGCCACACCCCCTCATCCCTGCCCTGAATGTGACCCCCCACTACTTAAGCTAAGCCTTGGTCTCTAACATACAGAGTTTTCACATCTCCAAAGTCATGCCCTGCTGGACAGGTGTGACATTACTCTCTCCTGTCCATTCTGTCCTTACTGTACTGGCATCCAGATTGAGCAAACTCTGTTGTGACAATATTGCCTTCCTTTCCCCCAGATTGACTTTGTGGCTCACGATGATATCCCATACTCCTCTGCTGGGTCCAAAGACGTCTACAAGCACATCAAGGAAGCAGGTGAATGAGTAACTGCAGATTATAATGAGCATCTGTTACACTAAAGCCACTTTTACACAGAAACCAGGATTTGAATCCTGTTTTTTTACCTCTTCTGGCCTGTTATGCCAGACTGAACTCAGGAATTCACTCAAGACCACCCCAATGTTGGGTTTGCAAGTCAAATGTCTGCAGATTTCTTCCTCCGAACAATTGTGAAGAATTCAGCAGTTTTATGAGACATTAGAGAGACGTTGTTCAAACGAGACTCGCTTATCTCCAACTCGTACAACACGGTGTATGTAAGTAATGAATCTTGGGTTCCCCTTTCACAACAAAGCAGACCCACGAATTTACTGAGTCAGACCCAGCTCCGTACGTAGGGTTCCTGGGTCCGAGAACATGGTAAGACCCATTTATACCAAAGGCAAGCCCAGGAAATACCTGAGTTCCCAGTCCTGTGTAAAAGGGGCTTAAGACAGGCCAGGCCATACCAGATATATGTGTATGTAGGACAGGTGTGTTTCAGGTGGGGATTCTCACCTGTGTGGTGTGTGTGTGTGTGTGTGTGTGTGCATTTGCATGCATTTCTGGTGGGGATTCCCACCTGTGTGGTGTGTGTGTGTGTGTGTGTGTGACGGAGAGCTCAGTTCCTGGCTGCGGGCAGTAGTGGTGAGCCACACACTACACTACACACCATTCCCCTCCTGTCCCTCCGTTATGTTGCCGAACTTTCTTGGGTGCACACACACGTGCGTTGAGTACATTATGTAAACAAAACATTTCCCCGTAACAGTAGAACTATTTCCCCAGAGCATACATCCTACACAAGCACTCCATTCAGAGGTAATGGTTATACGTTTGTTTATTTTCTTTACTTATCCGTTTAGAAGATGTACGCCATTTAGTGCTGTGGTGGTTTGTTTGGGCTTAGGTTTGTTTCTGTTTCCCAGCTTCTGGGTTGGCAAACCCAAAGACCCGAACAGTGTGAGAAACGCTATGTAGCGCCAGCGTTTCGGCCGTGCATGCACATTACGCTGCAGGACGGGGAATCGTCCGGTTTCTGTCTTTTGTATGTTGTTTGCTGAACAATGTATATTATTGTAAAGACATTGTAGTACTGCAGCAGTTATATGTGATCAATGGATGTGACATTGAGGAATATTGGTGAAGGATTATATGCTGCTGTGGAATATCTTTGTGGGCAGAGACACGACTATTTAAGGAAGCCTCTCACCAGCGTGGGGAGAGTGTCCGCTCCGGCCTGTCAACTGTGCTGGTGGATGATCAATTTCTTTGCCTTTTTTTTCATTCCATACTGTATATTTTGGGAAAGCAATAAACACTTTTGCACCTAAGCACTATTGTGGCTGAGCCATTCTTTTTCTCTTTCGGTCAAACGGTCAAACCACGTCCACCCCCGTGAGTTTCAGGCAGGAAATCTTTTTTTTATTTTATTCATTTTTCCCCTGTTTTTCGGGGACAACTTAATGCCCCAAGGCTGGCAGTGACCCGCCTCCTCCGAGAAGAAACTCGCCCACCTGTCTTACAGGGACACCCTTCGCGCTTCTCGGTGAGCTCGTGCCAGCTCTCCCTCCCCCCTCCCCCTGGAGCAGACAGCCAATCACTGCCCCTGGACGGGGCTCTCAGCCAGAGCTGGGCTGGTTTGAACCCTGGTTGCAGTGGGCAACTTGTGTGTGTGTGTGTGTGTTGTGTTTGTGTGTGTGCGCGCGCACGCACGCACGCGCATTTCAGGCAGGAATACTAACTTGTGCAGAGTGTGTGTGTTTGTGTGTGTTTCAGGTATGTTTGTTCCCACCCAAAGGACAGAAGGTATTTCTACATCAGACATCATCACTCGGATTGTGCGTGACTACGACGTCTATGCCAGACGCAACCTGCAGAGGGGTTACACTGCCAAGGAACTGAATGTCAGCTACATCAATGTAAGAGGAACTTTCTGATAACGTCACACCGTGCACTTAAAAAGGAGGGAATGAGGGCCTCCTGGGTGGTCTAGAGGTTACAACGTTCGATGCTGGCCACTGCGACCGGGGTTTGATTCCACCGGCCGTGCCACTGGCCGGGAGTGCCACTAGGGTGCGGCAATTGGCTGTCCACCCAAGGGAGGGGGGAGGGAAGCTGACATGACTCCGCTGCATATAGGACTGTCTCTGGAGTACCGGAATTATGGTCAACAGGTTGGCGAGTGCCGCCTTGGAGGAGACGATACTTTGCCTGCGTCACAGGGCCATTGCAGTGAACTCAATACGAGGAGGGGATTGACATGAAAAATAGAGGGTGTAATTAGCGAAAACTAAATTTGGAGAAAAATTGAATAAAATCAGAAACAAATTGCCATCAGTGGGACAATTTCGTAGAAGCAGAAGATGCAGAAGCGGAAGTAGACACAGAAGAGGAAGATAAGAAATAAATAAAATACGTTTGGGGCGTTGTTGTGTGGTTGTATCTGAATTCCGTGTGTTTACATGAGGTCAGAGGGTACAAAAGTTAATGTTTGTAAGGACCGAGAGTCTGTGGCCAAACTCTCAGTGCTGTATAGGTGTGGGGTATGCCCCACCAAACCGTAACTTGGGAGATGGCATACCTGCCATCCAAATCTAATAGCCTCTTTCATGAGGCTAACATCTTGCTAACGGCAGATTAAGGTTGGATGTTGGATAATATCAAATAACACTGCTGTCTGTTTCTCTTATGTGGGGCTAAAGTCAGACTAATGTGTCTCCCATGTTTAATGGGGCCAGGAGAAGAAGTACCGGCTGCAGAACCAGGTGGACAGGATGAAGGAGAGAGTGAAGACGGTGGAGGAGAAGTCCAAGCACTTTGTCTACAAAGTGGAGGAAAAGAGCCATGACCTCATCCTGAAATGGGAGGAGAAGTCAAGGGAATTCATTGGGAACTTTCTGGAGCTGTTCGGGCCAGATGGAACCTGGGTAAGACCTTCAGGGGGTGTTCCTATTCTTATGGCGCATGTGGTCATTCTGGGAAGGGGTGTGGCCATTATAGGGTGGCTTGGTCATTCTAATGGGGTGTGGTCATTCTGGGAAGGGGTGTGGCTTTTGTTGGGGGGCATAATCGTTCTTGAAGGGGGCATGACCATGTTGACTCCTGTTACTGAGTTATTTGGTATAGAGGTGGATGGTGAAATGGGCACTGCTCATTGAATTGGAAGATGGAAAATACAGAATTTGTTTTACCTAGAACAACAGCAGTTTTAAATACTCAAGAATCTGATACCATAGACACTTGTAGAATATATGCCAAGGCACATTGAAGCTGTTGTGGCAGCTTGTGGTGGCCCGACTTCTTATTTAGACACATTGGGCACTAATTTGGTGAATCAGTACGGTGTCGGTAACACAGACGCAAAGTGAGGACGGTGGCGCTTTAGGGTGTGTCTAACGATAGCGCACCTCCGGCGCAGTTGTAAAAGAGGTTGGATTAACTTTTAAAAAATACATGTGGGTGTGGTAGGGGTTTGGTTTCATAATGGCCAATCAGGACACCTATTTTCTATCCCTTTAAATACCAGTGTGCTGACGCTATAGCAAATTGGCAATTTCCTGACATGGATGAGTTTTGCGCGGCTGCGCCCAGGAGGGCTTCTCAAAAGAGGAGAGCGAATCAGAGGGGTAAAACAAGGCACACATTAATTAGTTATTTTCATGATTTGAGTTTATATTTTGAGACCTACATTGTTAAAAGAAAGTGTTTCATTTTACCATATCTTTTTTTCCTTATTTGTAGGCTTTTCCAACTTTCCAACAACACTTATTTTCTTCTAATTTAATGTAATTGTTAAATGGAAAGCAATAAATAAAAAAACACAACTGCAACTAGGCCTGTTTCATTTATGTTCGTCATGCAGTAGGCCTACATGCGTCACCCTTGAGTGTGCATCACAAACCACCTGGATATTAATGGAGTGGACCCCCTTCCGATTCACATAAATGATACCGTGATTGTGCAATTGCACATGTGCAGTCAATGGCACCCAAGACCCCAGGGAATCCACATTGCGCATAAAAATCCTGTTTAATTCTCTGCTGGCTGTCGGATGTAGGAAAAGTAATAAACTAATTTGCATGTTGGACAAGACTGGAAGAAACTGCATGTACAGCCGAACCGTCTAGCCAACACCAGCTACCAAACCCAGGGTATCGCTCACGGTATCGCCTTCGGCGTCCAATTATGTACTCCATTTTCTGTAGTGCAAATGGAAAGAATAAAACCCTTTCACATAAGAAAAACAATGTGCATACAAACATATATTTATTTAACAGGTGTATCTACTGAACGGTAGCAATGGATAGCCTGCTGGCTTCAGTCTTTCATGTCCATGCATTGAATAACCACAAGCTGTGGTGAAATAGTTTTTAGCTGAATTGATTACGCTTGCAAGTTACCCATGAATTGGCCGATTTGCCTCAACGTGGGGGGAAATTCACAATATTCACAAAACATTCTCATGTGATTTCAGATAACCTTATGTTCATATGTGCGCATCAATAAAGTCACCAAATTGCACAGAGCGGCAGCGTTTGTGTTAAGAGGTGGTCTAGTTGGACATTAACACAAACTCATTATTTGACACCAAACTTGCATAGCGCCGACTGTTGTCATTGTCACACCCCCTATTGCGCTGCCCAACCCATAGTTGTGCAAACGCCTTCATTGTGCACCACGAAATTGCCAAACTCGGCAGAGACGGGAAATATTCAGTTTGCGACAGACGAAACTGGCAATTCGCCAGCACTAGGGCATAACGCTGCTTAGCGCCGGCATGAAAATAGGGCCCCTTACGTCAGTGGTTCCTTTATTTTGGCAGTTACCTGTACATATGCTTACAAATTATGATTAACAAGTGGTAATGATGAACACAGTCATAGCCTCGAGATGTCACACTGAAAAGTGAATGTGTTCTTTATTTATCTTTGTCTCGTCTTTCTCTCCCTCTCTCTCTCTCCCTCCCTCTCCCTCCCTCTCTCTCTGTCTTTGTCTCTCTCTCTCCCCCTCCCCCTCCCCCTCCCTCCAGAAGCAGATGTTTCAGGACCGTAGCGGCCGGATGCTGCAGGCCTCGTCACCGCGGGAGTCACCCCACGGATCCCCCAGCAGCAGCCCTCCTCGAGGGCGATCCCTGTCCCTCTCCCGCTCGCCCTCCCCACCCTCGCCGCCCCGCTCCTGGGCCTTCAGTGGGCTCTCACCCCCCTCCCCACCCTCTCCCGCATCGCCCCCTAAAGGTGCCTCTGCCTCCATTAGCAGCATGAGCGAAGGGGATGAGGATGAGAAGTAGATAAATGCTCACGCTCACACACTCACACTTACACACACACACACACACTTACACACTTACACACTCACACACGCTCACACACTCACACACACACTTACAGTCACACACACGCTCACATGCACACACCCTCACTCACTCACACACACACACACACACAGTGACACAAACACAGAGGCCTGACTTTTCCTCCTTGCTCACTTCCTCGTACACCAGCAGTGGCTGGAATTGTGGGTATGCAAGATAGTGGGGGATCATGGGATATGTAGTAGAGGCTGTGCTACCGCCTCCTCAGTTTCTGTCAGAGATCGTGAAGCGCCATGATTCCCTCTGGATTCATGCTGCGGCTCTGGGAGCGAAGCTACATGATTCTCAAGGAAGTACAATGAATTGATTCTTCAAAATGTGCTTTTAAAAGTGTGTGTCTTTTATGAACAGGTGGTTAGACACCTGTGCACCCCCACTAGTCCTACACCACGCCCGGTGCGCCCAGACACTCACCACTGTCTTCAGTGTTCTTAGCAGAATGGGCTTTTTTGTTTTTTAGAAGTGCCATCTTATTTTATAAGTACAAATTCAAAGTAACTCAAAATGTAAATAATAAAATATGTACAAAAGAAGAAAGATGGGAGCCTCTGTCTTTGTGTCTGCCTCCTGGGTGGTTTACAGGATTGCTTCTGTGCTTGACAACGCTGACTGTTGCTGAGGTGTCCAATCCCGGAGAGGCTGACTTTTCCACAGCTGGAGTAGGTAACACAACATAAACCATTAAAAGTGTAATATCCTCTCCCACCAACAGTAGAGGAAAGGTTAATCTGTCCACCTGCAAATGTGGGAGACATTGCTTATTTTTTAACTGATTTAGTTGTGTACATCTCAGCAATTCTGGCATGGGGAAATGTTGTCCCATTACCGTATCATTGCTTTACGCAGTTTAGCAGGGTCTACTATTCAACGAATATACACACCCAGACACACACATAAGACACAGAGCATAAAAACAAAGCCTGGGACACACACAGATGGGCATACACACTCTGGACCAACTGCAACAACCTATATAGTTTAAACCACTGAACTATATTAAAGAGTTTATTCTACCTTTTAAACATACCAGGATCAGCTGTTCCAGTTCAGAAAAGAGTTCTGAGGTCTGAACTTGAGGTATAAACAATCAATACAATGTACCAACCCAGAACCAGGTATTCACATTCATGCATACACACACACACACACTGGGAAAGAGGTGGGAAGATGTCTTTATTTTGATAGACACAGAGTGAGCCAATCAGATCAGTCCTGCAGTGACATCAGTGGCAGAGTGAGTCTATCTCCTTCGGTCCAGTGTACACAGGCGAGTCACGTGCCTCTGCCCTCTCCCCAAACCACTGCCTACAGCCTGGGCTTTGTGTTCATCCAATAGTAAAATAGGCACACACACTAACACATTTGGGAAGGGTGGGGTGGGGTGCAATGACGCCCGGGCCCAGCTTCAGGGGGGGCCCCCCCAAGTTTAAATTGTTGATGCCAGCTAGGTCACATGACACTGTATGATGTCATCACTTAAGCACCAAGTGATAAAATATAATAAGAATATGTAATCATATGTAAACACACACACACACATACGCATACATGCATGCATGTACGTGCATGCACACACAATGTTACTGTATTTAAAGTTGTAACTGTACTAGTTACTCTGTTCAAAGCTGTAACTGAAGGCACTGATATTGAAATCAACAAGATACAGCATTTACAGTGGCCCTTTAACATCTTACAGCCTGACATTAAAACATGGTAGCAGAGTTGTTAGAGAACTGTGCTTGTAATCAACATATTACTGGTTCAAATCTGTGCTTGTAACCAGCATATTAGTGGTTCAAATCTTGGATGGGATTCACGCAAACTCACACCCACACTCACACAGTAAAAGTCAAACCTTGGTTCCATGTTTTAATTAATACAAAAGCAATTTTTTATATGCCATTTAGCAGCCGCTTTTATCCAAAACAACTTACAGTAGTGAATGCATACATTTTTCAGTATATGTGGTCCCAGTGAGAATTGAACCCAGCGTTGCCAACACCGTGCTCTACCTACTGAGCTACACAGAAGTGTCCCCTAGCCTCAAGTTTTGTTGGTTTGTTCAGTTATTTTCACAGTCCTGGGTCACAGGAAACGGACATACCTACACTCGCTCACTCTCTCTCACACACACACTCGTACACACTGTCTTGGTCATGCTACGTTGTCCCCACACTCGGACTGCAGGACGATCTTTGTGTTCTGGTCGTTATCGTCCTCCTGAGGGTCGCTGAGGGGCAGCGGGTCATAGTAGCGGCGGTACAGCAGCCGGTTTGCCAGTGTGATGATGAACATCTCCAGGATCAGCAACTGTTGGCTCATCACTGCAGAAGACACACACACATTTGAGAGCACAGCGGACAGAGGAAACACACTGCTAAAAGGTCATTGCCAACAGGAAGTGTCCACACTCACAGTATCCACGGGCCTGGGAGGAGTACGGTGGGGCGCAGGCAATGGTGCCATTCATGGCCAGGATGTTGATTATGGCCGACTGCAGCTGACTCAGCACCAGCACCAGCTGAGGGCACGCACGCAGGGAATTGTGGGTAAATGCGTGAGGTTCAGTTTATGGTTTTTCTCGACTGCTATCTTACTTTAAAAAAAGAAAACAGGTTATTTAAAGTAGAACAACTGTGAGCATATTCCCAAAGTTATTTGTGGAACTAATCATTTTCTACTCTTAGCACTCTAATGGCAAATCCTAAGTACTGTTTTGCAAAACTCATGCACGACTCATCTGACTGCCTGTACTATGATTGGCTGAGGAGGACACAGGTGGACTCACCTGCCTGTCTGTACTGTGATTGGCTGAAGAGGACACAGGCTGACTTACCTGTCTGCCTGTACTGTGATTGGCTGAGGAGGACACAGGCTGACTCACCTGTCTGTCTCTACTGTGATTGGCTGAAGAGGACACAGGCTGACTCACCTGTCTGTCTGTGCTATGACTGGCTGAGGTGGGCTCACCTGGTACATGGCGTACTTGGGGACGATCCTCTGGCTGCGGAGGATGCTGCGCAGGTGCATGAACATGATGGCCACAGGCCAGAGGGCAATGATGGTCAGAATCCCCACAAACGGGTTGATCCAGATGGCCGCTCCCGTGATCTGAAGCTGTAAAAACACGCTCAACCGTCTTTACCTGTGTGGGCCTGTGCTTACATACAGGGAGGCAGCTAGAGGACTGCTGCCCTACAACAAGCACAGAAATCCTATTTCAATCAGATATTCAGCTCTGTTCACCAAACATTCAAACCTCCATCTTAACCATCGTTGAAGTTCAAGGTTTTCTGATTCGCTTACTCGTGAATATCAATGACGAGGGCAAGGTTGAGGACAGGACATCCCATTGCTGGATTAGCAATGCAGAGAGCACTGGAACCACCTGTTATCAACCAGCACCTCAAGAAATGAGGAGGCACTTTGCCTTAATTGTTAGTTTACTTCCTGTTTAACGCCAATGCATGGAAATGCCACTGGCAGGCGGGAGGAAACCCAGGAGTGGAAAATATTGTTAGTATACAGAATAAAATAGAATAGAACATAGAATATCTGTGGTGTATTATTATAAGGAATGTAGAATATCTGTGTTGTATCAGTTATCTGTGTAACACACATTTTCTTATTTTTAGTCTAAATACACACCCTTGTGTTCAGAGAGCACCTAGTATCCAGAGCTTTTATAGTATCTGGCTACGTGAGCATAGAGTAAATGCTTTCACAGAATACGTGTGGTGTAACAGTAAATAGAACATAGAATATCTGTGGTATAACACCCAAATGGGGATGGGATGGCATGATAGGACAAGGGAGAAGAAATACACAGAAGCAGGCATTCCTGAACCCTTGAGAGAGTGATTATCCTGCAGTCATTATCCCACTGCCCCACAGGAAGTGGGACTGGTGCTAGGCCCGGGCAATAAAACCATAACAATAATCATCACATTTCTGATGACGTCGATAACAGCGCTCACGTCATCCACAATATCAACACCTGCTTAATAAGCAATTCTATGTTACCCTACGGTCAAAAACTATTTTGGCGAGGGTCGTAACACTGTGGGAACAGTGCTCTGATATGAATGTGGAAACAGTGCCCCCTTGTGGCCAGCCGGGCAGCACTCACGTCAGCGATGTCAAAGTTCTCGTTGGTCCACAGAATGATGGACAGGATGCTGAAGACAGTCTTCAGCAGGGCGAACTGGAACGAGCCCAGTTTCAACAGGAAGAGTGTCCGTCTGAGAGTAAACCGGAAAACAAGAGGAGAGACTCCATTACAACCACCACCCCAAGATGAATGAATGAATTAAATTATGAATGAACGAATGCAGGAATGAATGAATTAAATGAATCTATTTATCCATCTATTTATTAATAAATGATTCATGAACAACCTTATGAATGAATAAAATAATGTATAATTATTTTATAGATGGAGGGTGCCCGCCCAGTCCACTCTAGCCAGTGCTCCAACTCTGGAATAAAAGTGATTCAAGTGATATGAGCGGTTCTTGATATGGCAACTAGACCAGTCATGCCAACAGTGTGGAGTGATGCCATCAATGTCGAGCTATACTAGTAGTGTGGAGTGATTTCATCAGTGTTGACCTATACTACTAGTGTGGAGTGATGGTGGTCCAAAGCAGGTAAAATGACCTCGTGGGTCAAGGGGGCCCAGGGAATCACTAAAACAACAGAACTGTGGAATGTTTTACGCAACACCTACACGTACCGGCCACTGAGTTGAACGACCCAAAGGTTGAGTGAATTGGGCAAACAGTCCAAGCAAGTTTGACCAGCCAGTTACATTTCTTACAAGCAGCCCCCATCTCTACCAACATCCAATAACGTGTCATTCCTTTCTCTACAACCCTCCTACAGCCTGTTGCCCCTATCTCTACTACCCTCCCCCATGTTTGCATGCAGATACAATACATCTGATTCATGCAGGAGTATGCAGAAAACTGCTCCTGAAAGCTGGAAACCTTGTGTGTGGCCTGTTTGTCCTCTGGCTCAGTGACCCTCCTTATCAATCCCCTGGAGAGCGGAGAGGAGCAATGTTATCAGCACAGGGCTCTGCTCTCCATGTGCACACAACAATACCAGGGAGTGTTAAGCCCGTCTAGAGCGAGAGTCCGACAGAACCAGGCAGATTGCATAGGGCCATAGAGGAAAGGCCTGACACTCTATTAAAATCATTTTAAAGATTCAAATGCAATGTTTCCCATCTAATGCAGATGACAGTTTGGTTCTCAGGTTTTTGCATGGTTATCAAAAGCCAGTTTGTTTCATGGATTCGATTTACTAGACTCCCTGAAACTCACTCAAAAGAGTTTTTCCAAAACTGGACCCAGGTCCCAAAAGCTATCAAAACCTTTCCAAAAAGACAGGAAACTGAATGTATTTTTGTCCAACCATATGATTCATCATAAAACATTATTTTTCTATTAAAATCTCAAGTGGAATCAATATTCAAAGAGAATGACACGCTTCCACCAAACAAGCCAATCGTGTACATGCAAAGAGGAAGCTGAGTATTACACACACCTGGAAGTGTAACAGGTGTTGAATGATTTATGCCTGTTCATTATTTAATCTAGGCGGCACGGTGGTGCAGTGGATAGCACTGTCGCCTCACAGCAAGAAGGTCTCGGGTTCGAATCCAGGCCGGGGGCCTTTCTGTGTGGAGGTTGCATGTTCTCCCCGTGTCCACGTGGGTTTCCTCCGGGTACTCCGGTTTCTTCCCACAGTCCAAAGACATGCACGTTAGGCTAATTGGAGAGTCTAAATTGCCCGTAGGTATGAGTGTGTGAGTGAATGGTGTATGTAGTGCCCTGTGATGGATTGGCGACCTGTCCAGGGTGTATTCCTGCCTCTCGCCCCAATGCATGCTGGGATAGGCTCCAGCCCCCCGCGACCCTAACTAGGAATAAGCGGCTGAAGATGAGATGAGATGATTATTTAATCTAGCTAGTAAGGCATTAATGGCGCAACAACAACGTATCAGAAACATGAACAGCATAGGTAGGCACTGTGGACATGGAGATTTCTCAACAATGGCTCAACAGAAAGCTTCATAACCAGGTAGGATATTTGGATAGATAAACATGTTTAGATCAAATTGTATTTTTATGTATTTTTACAAACCTGCAAATAAACCGTGTTTATGCATAGTATGGCGAGCACAGAAAAAAACATAACATATTTATTCATGCAACTTCTGAATTTTGAATAAGTGACATTCTCCTGCTCCTTTTAAAATTGCACGCTCATAAACTAAACAGCCTTTTTTATTTTCACACTGTTTTACGGATTAGTGCAGTTTATAAATATTTCACAATTTTCAATGCCAGAATTTTTCCTCTTGATTTTAATTAGGTACATTAAAATCGTGTCGGCGCACATTTGCTTCAATGTCAATCCACATGCTCAGAAGCTTCACTTGTTGTAATTAGATTAATAATGTAACACAATGTGATGATTGTTTAACAAGCGGCTTGAGAAGAGATTATAAAGGCCCCCTAGTGGTTGGAGGAGAGACCTACTGGTTACAAGAGAGGTCTTTTTACTGGCCGTAGACAGTTACCTCTGGTTCTGTTGTCATGCTGCCTACATTTCTGCAGGAGGAAACCACAGATTGGATCATCAAGTAGCGGATGACCAACTTCTACTCTTTTACCAGTCTTTCAATTTCTAAAATGATGAAATCAGGTGTCATTTATCTTGTTTATTGATATGCTGGAAATGTAGCCCATCAGGTGAGCTACTGCTAGCCACAGTGCCACTGTAAGTAAAACAATGGATAGCTAGCTACTTTAAAACTAACCAACAAAAAAATACCCTCAATTTAATTCATTTAAAAATCTAAGATGATGAGAGAAAACCATTTCATAATCCACTACTTAATGACCAACGTAGGCAGTGCAATAGAATTGAAATTAATAATCAAAGTAGCGGCTTGAGCCCTGCATGAACTGGGCTGTGACACCATGCTGTGACTCTACATGACCCCTGCATGACCCCTGTGTACCGTGTGATGGCGACGTGTGGCAGGCATGGGCAGCAGCAGCAGCAGGGCCCGGTGCTGATCTTGAGAGTGTTCTTCCCACAGCGCCTCAGAAACTCTTCATCTCCCCCACACTCCTCCAACATCAGGATCAGGAACTTATACACCACAATCGCAAAGTACCTGTACAGAGAGAGAGAGAGATACCTTATACACCACCATTGCAAAGGACCTACAGACAGAGAAAGCCCGACTCGGCTCTGGCTGGGAGTCCCAACCGGGGCGGCGATTGGCTGTCCGCCCCAGGAGGCGGGAGGAAGATGAGCCGGCACGAGCTCGCTGAGGAGCGAGGACTTTCCTGTGGACAAAATAATAGGCGGGTTCCGCCTCATAGGAAGCAGTTCATTGTTGGCCTCGGGGAAGTGGCTTGTCCTGTGGAGGCGGGCAGCGGGCTCGTGGGGGAGCATAAATCGAAAGAAATAGAGGTATAATTGGGAGAAAAACTGGGAAAAAATCTGGAATAAATGTATTAAAGTTTTTTTTTTTTACTCAACAAAATGCCTTTTGGCAAAGCACAACGCAGACAGACACAGGTGCTTCGGGACTTTTCAGTTTCATGTTTTTTGTGTTTCTCTCTCTCAAGCTTTTTTGCTCCCATATTCCAGCCACCTACTAAGGGAGAAGAGCAATTTTAAGGACACAAGTACATTTAGACAATTCCGCACACCTATGTGCCCTGGTTGCCCTGCCAGCAGGCGTGGCTGTTAATCATCCTGATTCCTCTGTTCCGACCGACACGTTCCACAGAGAGAAATAACTTGTACAACACCATCGCAAAGTACAGAGAGAGAGGGAACAACGAGAGAGACACAGCGCTGCGGTGACAGACACACAAAGACACATCGTTGCAGCTATAGGTGAAAAGTCACCAACAGGGTTCCCACTCAAATCAAATGTCCATTTTCCATGACATTTCAATTACAAATTTAAGGTTTTCAATAACATTTGTTTTTGCGACGGCCACAAAAAATAGACTTTACTTTCATAACAACATGTTTTGTTGCCAGTGCAAATACACATCTCATTGTGTGTGTGTGTGTGTGTTTGAGAATAGCAGTGGCAGGTGGCAACAACGGTGACAGGGGAACAGACATTTTGCGGTAACGTTATCGGAAAAGAAGATAACGCTAACCAACCAAAATATATATAATGCTACATGACATAGAGCTTTTTCATCCATTTCCATGACATTTCCATGACTTTCCGTGACAGAATAATTTTCAATGATTTTCAAGGTTTTTTCCATGACATGTGGGAACCCTGCACCGAGTGACATACAAAGTGTGAGGGTGCGAGAGACAGGGAAAAGAGAAGAGCGTGGGTGTGAGAGTGAGATTGAGAGAGGAGTGTAACTTACGATGCAGAGGTCATGTCGGTGAACATGGTGGCTCTCGGGATCCACATCCCCAAACAGGACATGGTGGCGATGACCTGAGACATAGAGACTCTTATAACACAGACAGATAGACTTACAGCACAGACAGGGAGACTTGCAGCACAGACAGAGAGACTTTCAACACAGACAGAGACTCTTACAGCACAGACAAAGAGAGACTTACAGCAGGGACAGAGTTCATAAAGAGTTCATAAAGTTTTCATGAAAGCAGGGAAACTCCTGTACCTTCCTAACTTCTTCAGCCAACCTTTCCTGAAGCTGGTTCATTTTATACCGTGTCGAACAAATGGTGCTAACTATCTATATCGCTAGCTACTATTACCAAGCTTTATTTGGCTGTGATACCAGGTTGCTAGCTACCTAGCTAGATAGATATCGATAGTTTTGCTTAGCTAACATTAACATAGATATATACAGGTATGGTATGCAGCTGCCAACAACAATGTCTATCGCTGTATTACCACACTACGCTACATTCTCTGGCGCGAACTATGATTGTTCTTACCATGTATTAATGCACATCTGGTAAGTTGCTCTGGATAAGAGCGTCTGCTAAATACTTAAAATGTAAAAAAATGATGTACTAGCTTGATGAACTATGACTATGACAGCTCCGCCTCCATTCGCTAACCAACCAATCAATAATGCGCAACATCTGTGTGAATGGTTGCGCTTCGGTCGCGAGTTCGATTTTTGTGCTAGGTATGTGACACCCTCTGCAACCCCCTCTGTGGAGGTTGCAAGGTTGTGTCGATATTGCACAGAGCCCTGACAGTTGTGTTGCTGTCGGGACGTTGTCTTACAGCAGAGACAGAGAGACTTACAGCACAGACAAAGGGACTTACAGCACAGACAGAGAGAGACTTAGAGCAGACTTAGACAGACAGACAGACTTAAAGCACAGCACAGACAGACATACTTACAGCAGGGACAGACAGACTTACAGCACAGACAGAGAGACTTACAGCAGGGACAGACAGACTTACAGCACAGACAGAGAGACTTACAGCAGGGACAGACAGACTTACAGCACAGACAGAGACAGTTACAGCACAGACAGACTTACAGCACAGACAGACAGACTTAAAGCACAGAGGGACTTACAGCACAGACAGATAGACTTACAGCAGAGACAGACAGACTTACAGCAGAGACAGAGAGACTTACAGCACAGACAAAGGGACTTACAACACAGACAGACAGACTTACAGCAGAGATAGACTTACAGCAGAGACAGACAGACTTACAGCAGAGACAGAGAGACTTACAGCACAGACAAAGGGACTTACAACACAGACAGACAGACTTACAGCAGAGACAGACTTACAGCACAGACAGACAGACTTACAGCACAGACAGACAGACTTACAGCACAGACAGAGGGACTTGCACATACAGAGAGACTTACAGCACAGACAAAGGAACTTACAGCACAGACAGAGAGACTTACAGCACAGACAGACTTACAGTACAGACAGAGACACTTACAGCAGAGACAGGGGAACTTACAGCACAGACAGAGACTTACAACACAGACAGACAGACTTACAGCACAGACAGAGACTTACAGCACAGACAAAGGACTTACAGCACAGACAGAGACTTACAGCACAGACAGAGAGACTTACAGCAGGGACAGACAGACTTACAGCAGGGACAGACAGACTTACAGCACAGACAGAGAGACTTACAGCAGGGACAGACAGACTTACAGCACAGACAGAGAGACTTACAGCAGGGACAGACAGACTTACAGCACAGACAGAGAGACTTACAGCAGGGACAGACACTCTTACAGCAGAGATGTATACAGGTATGGTATGCAGCTGCCAACAACGATGTCTATCGCTGTATTACCACACTGCGCTACATTCTCTTGCGCGAACTATGATTGTTCTTACCATGTATTAATGCACATCTGGTAAGTTGCTCTGGATAAGAGCGTCTGCTAAATACTTAAAATGTAAAAAAATGATGTACTAGCTTGATGAACTATGACTATGACAGCTCCGCCTCCATTTGCTAACCAACCAATCAATAATGCGCAACATCTGTGTGAATGGTTGCGCTTCGGTCGCGAGTTCGATTTTTGTGCTAGGTACGTGACACCCTCTGCAACCCCCTCTGTGGAGGTTGCAAAGGTTGTGTCGATATTGCAGAGCCCTGGTTGTGTTGCTGTCGCGTTGTCTTACAGCAGAGACAGAGAGACTTACAGCACAGACAAAGGGACTTACAGCACAGACAGAGAGACTTAGAGCACAGACAGACAGACTTACAGCACAGACAGACATACTTACAGCAGGGACAGACAGACTTACAGCACAGACAGAGAGACCTACAGCAGGGACAGACAGACTTACAGCACAGACAGAGAGACTTACAGCAGGGACAGACAGACTTACAGCACAGACAGAGACAGTTACAGCACAGACAGACTTACAGCACAGACAGACAGACTTACAGCACAGAGGGACTTACAGCACAGACAGATAGACTTACAGCAGAGACAGACAGACTTACAGCAGAGACAGAGAGACTTACAGCACAGACAAAGGGACTTACAACACAGACAGACAGACAGACAGACAGACTTACAGCACAGACAGACTTACAGCACAGACAGACAGACTTACAGCACAGAGAGGACTTACAGCACAGACAGACAGACTTACAGCACAGACAGAGGGACTTGCACATACAGAGAGACTTACAGCACAGACAAAGGAACTTACAGCACAGACAGAGAGACTTACAGCACAGACAGACTTACAGTACAGACAGAGACACTTACAGCAGAGACAGGGGAACTTACAGCACAGACAGAGACTTACAACACAGACAGACAGACTTACAGCACAGACAGAGAGACTTACAGCACAGACAAAGGGACTTACAGCACAGACAGAGAGACTTACAGCAGGGACAGACAGACTTACAGCACAGACAGAGAGACTTACAGCAGGGACAGACAGACTTACAGCACAGACAGAGAGACTTACAGCAGGGACAGACAGACTTACAGCACAGACAGAGAGACTTACAGCAGGGACAGACACTCTTACAGCAGAGACAGAGACAGTTACAGCAGGGACAGACTTACAGCACAGACAGACAGACTTACAGCACAGAGGGACTTACAGCACAGACAGATAGATTTACAGCAGAGACAGAGAGACAGAGAGACTTACAGCACAGACAAAGGGACTTGCAACACAGACAGATGGACTTACAGCAGAGACAGACTTACAGCACAGACAAAGGGACGTACAGCACAGACAGACAGACTTACAGCACAGACAGAGGGACTTACAGCACAGACAGACAGACTTACAGCACAGACAAAGTGACTTGCACATACAGAAAGACGTACAGCACAGACAGACTTACAACACAGACAGAGGGCCTTACAGCACAGACAGACAGACTTACAGACTTACAGCACAGACAGACTTACAGCACAGACAGAGGGACTTGCAGCACATACAGAGAGACTTACAGCACAGACAAAGGAACTTA
Source organism: Aldrovandia affinis (assembly GCA_029706075.1). Lineage (NCBI taxonomy): Eukaryota > Metazoa > Chordata > Actinopteri > Notacanthiformes > Halosauridae > Aldrovandia > Aldrovandia affinis. Next base: position 238,375 of record JAINUG010000240.1, on the reverse strand, counting down.
CAGCACAGACAGAGAGACTTACAGCACAGACAGACTTACAGTACAGACAGAGACACTTACAGCAGAAACAGGGGGACTTACAGCACAGACAGAGACTTACAACACAGACAGACAGACTTACAGCACAGACAGAGAGACTTACAGCACAGACAAAGGGACTTACAGCAGAGACAGAGAGACTTACAGCACAGACAGACTTACAGCAGAGACAGAGAGACTTACCAAACAGACAAAGGGACTTACAGCACATACAGAAAGACTTACAGCAAGGCAGACACTTACAACACAGACAGAGAAACTTACAGCACAGACAGATTTACAGCACAGACAGAGACTTACAACACAGACAGACTTACAGCACAGACAGAGACAGAGAGACTTACAGCACAGACAGACTTACACAGTACAGACAAAGACTTACAGCACAGACAGAGAGTTACAACACAGACAGAGACACTTACAGCACAGACTTACAGCACAGACAGAGAGACTTACAGCACAGACTGAGGGACTTGCACATACAGAAAGACTTACAGCACAGACAGAGACTTACAACACAGACAGATAAGACTTACAGCACAGAAAGAGAGACTTACCAGACAGACAGAGTGACTCACAGCACAGACAGAGGAGTACAGCACATTCCAGTCAAACAAAGTCATAACCACACTGCAGGAAGTCTGATAAGAGAACACACCGGAGCAGCACCGTTCACCCATGCAATGGCAGTTTTCTTGGGAGTGGAGACTTTCCTGTAGACGTAGACACACTCCTCAATGTAAACCAGCATGGCCACAGCTGCCATCAGGGTCAGTACAGCGTACAGGATGATCCCAAACATATCCAGCTCTGAGGATGAACAACACGGCAATCAGTTATCTTCATTTTAATCACATTCAATCAAGCAAAACCAGCTCCGTCAACAAGCTACACTAGGGCATCAGCAGGTCCTTTAACCAGCTACACTAGGATATTCTTAGCTCTTATAACCAGATTTATTAGGGCATTCATATATTAGGGCACTCTCTGCTCCTTTAAAACCATCCTATGATGTTTAGGTTCAATATGACTCCAATCAGAATTTCACATTACTAAAAATGTCGTTGACACCATTTTTTCAGCATGAAACTTTGACTTTTCCTAATTTGGGATAATGAACCTGTAAACAGAAGATACTAATTTGAACGTTTTTTTTAATTGTAAAGGTGTTGTTTGGGTTCAATTTGACACCAAGCTCTGTCGGTGAATTGAACTTGTATCCTGGTAAAAAGAAAAAAGATATGTTCTTTTTACCAGGATACAAGTTCAATTCACCGACAGAGCTTGGCGTCAAATTGACCCCAAACAACACCTTTACAATTTCATATATTTATGTTTCTCTAAACGTTTATAATGTATATCATCTCCACAATTGGGCCAAATTGTCATTAATTCACCAAAATGCCTTTGTTTAATTAAAAGATTTTAGTCATACTTCCATTGTCAAAACTCTCCTGTACAGTTGCACAAGCCTTGTGTCGACACCCAAAAGGTTTGATCTGAGTCTTATCTCTATCCATCTCCAGTGAAGATAGAACTTTCATGGCTTAGAATAAACATGGGCTAGAAGACAACTGATACATGAACTGATAAACAGGTACCTTTAGTAAAATGAGAAAATAGAAACATGGTGTGTTGATTTTACGTTTGAACAGTTTATTTATGTTACTATTGTCTTGGTATTTCACAGAAATGTTCTATTCCCCCAATCTTTTTTAAAAATGCAAATGTATCATTGTTGACTGGTTTTAATTTGCCTCATTGCAAAATAACCCTGTCTGTTATGCAAAATAGTAAGTATTTATTGTCGACTATTTCTCCTCATGGTAGTATCTCAAACACTTTACAAAATGTACCTTGGAGGTTGCAAGGTTGGTATACTATGCTGGAGTTGAGTATGGAAAAAAATAGCTTTCTGGATATGAACAAATAAAGCTGCAGTTTTCAGGCATTTATACATTTCTGCACCTGCAAGTGTGCCAAATCATGGCTGTTTGTTTGTTTTCTTCCACTGCAAAATTACTTTTATGTAATTAATCCTGAATCCACTTGGCCCCAGGCACCCATTGTAAAATGTTCAACCATAGCGGTTGTTTTCAACTGAATTGGAGGATAAACAAAACATCATTGCCCCTAGCGCAGGGCCCTACCTACTCTGTCCCTTTGACTAACGGCCGTGGCCTGGGTAATAATTCTCTCTTATTTTGGGGCGATGGTACATTTCCTATCCCTGGGGCTTCCCTAACTCGTTGGTCTCTCTCCCAAGTGCACCAAAGAGCAGCAATAAAATCAGACTGGAGCCGAAGTCAAGCTCAAATGATGTCGTCTGGCCCAACCGACAATTTGAGAAGTTAGTCACTTTAATGAAATGCCTGAACTGAATAGCGTTGAACTCACCGTTTATGATGTCAATCGCCAGAGGAGGTTTCTGATGACAGCTGGGGTCGACGATGTTGATGGAGCCGTTCATTGCCATGCTTAACAAAAGTTTATTCTGCTGTCCTCGTGCGGTCTTGTAAGAATGGGAAAGCCAGCGAAATCGTTACATTTCTTGTTCTTATTATTCGCACGAAAAAAACAACTCACTGGTTTTCCCCTCGCATCCCAGGCGAAGTTCGGTGCAGGGGAATGAATATTCAGGCACCCTGTTGGCTGTGGTAGGCCCGCCTTCTTCACTGAACAATACGTCGTGTTTCCGACCAATCACAGCAGCGTCTGTCTTCTCAGCCTGGTCATTTGGATGTTAATTGGGCGATCATGGTAATGCGTGGACCGGAGGGGCGGAGGGGCTCTGTGCTGTGTCCACGCGCAGAAATTCGTAAAAGTAAACAGAATATTTTACTTTTACTCCGAAAATATATGGATAATTCGTATTTGAAAAGGGTTTGTTCGCGATCCAACACTTCTCATCTCATTGTCTAAGCCAGGGGTCCCCAACCACCGGGCCGCGGCCCGGTACCGGTCCGTGAGGCATTTGGTACCGGGCCGCACAGAAATAATAAAAACGTTTTAATTTTATTTCCATTTTATTGACTATCGCAGTCTGCAGGGTGTTTTATTTTTTATTTTGAAAAATGACCACTTCCGTCTGTGTGCCTCTTTTCCGCACTTGTCTCCGTTTTTTTTCCATGCACCCCGTGGTCTTGCACGAAACCGGTCCGTGGTGCAAAAAAGGTTGGGGACCGCTGGTCTAAGCCGCTTATTCCTGGTCAGGGTCGCGAGGGGGCTGAAGCCTATCCCAGCATGCATAGGGGCGAGAGGCAGGAATAAACCCTGGACAGGTCGCCAATCCATCGCAGGGCACACACACCATTCACTCACACACTCATACACTCATACCTACGGGCAATTTAGACTCTCCAATTAGGCTAACGTGCATGTCTTTGGACTGTGGGAGGAAACCGGAGTACCCGGAGGAAACCCACGCGGACACGGGGAGAACATGCAAACTCCACAAAGGCCCCGGCCTGGATTCGCACCCCATACCTTCTTGCTGTGAGGCGACAGTGCTATCCACTGCACCACCGTGCCACCCCTGCGACCCAACACTTAAAAAGTTAAAATAATGTCCTTTAATGGAGTAACTGCCTACTATCCGGTGCCTTTTGGACTTAATAAAAGAGTATGTATTTTTCTTCTTTATATATATTCTATCAGAAAAAGCATATGTTTGACTTTCAGAAAAATATATTGGTCAAGCTCAGGCACTTAAATTCTAATAAATATAGGAAGATTGTATACACATAGACCAGGATATTATTCCACCCTGTTAGGGACATACACATAATAATAATAATATAATACATGACATTTACACAAACCCTTAAACAGTGCTCCTGCCATACGAATACATGAACATTTAAATAGTGCTCCTGCGTGTGCCTGACCTGGCAACACACTTATCACTTGGTGTATTTTCATTGTTCCTTCCACAGCAGTTAAAGGGGGTACCTGAGAAGAGAATTGAAAATAATTGTTGTGGTGTAACTTTTGTGTGTGTGGGTTATCAATTAAGGTCTAAGTCTCATCAATCACAACTCTGACCACCCCCCTTAGCATTTTTTATCAACTTGAGCATAGTAGCCATTACCAGAACTGTGCATGCTTACCAGCTAAACAACAATTATTCCAAACGGACACATTCAGATGACAGGTCAACAGGGGCCTCTTTTTTCAGGTTAGTATAGAACACCTTTAATTATTTTTTTATCTGAGTATAGAACACTTCAGTCTTGTTTTTCAGGTGAGTATAGAACACTTCATTCTTTATTTCAGGTGAGTACAGAACACTTTTTCAGCCTCTTTTTCAGGGTCACTGGAGGATTCCCTCACAGCAGTAGAGATGACTGATCTGATCAAAATTTGATTAATTTGGTGCCATTCACTAACAAATGCATGCCATTTTAATATCTTTGATTTATAAATTGTATATATTTTTGCAAATTACATTACCATTACTAATCAAATTATACAGTATACAAACAAATTAACATCAATTGTAAATAGTTAAAACCAATATTTTCTCACAACATTTCCACCTGTTTCCCGCAAGAATATTGATGTCAATTCCTGAACGTGATGCCATTGCTACTGATCAAACTAATGATGGTGAACACATGAAGAATTTTAACTTATTATCAAACATGTTTTGAAATGATAAAATTTGAAATTTTCTAAACCTAGAATAAGGGTGTAAATAAATACACTAATAATAAAAAAAAATCTTTTGCTTAGTTCAATCCCCTCCCTCATAGTTCGCTGCCTTAGCCCTGTGACTGGCAGTGACAATGTCGAAGCGCTGCCTCCTCCGAGAGAGCACTCGTCGTGCTGTCGACTGTAATTCCGTCACCCCAGAACCACTCCTGTGGCCAATGAACTGTGTCGGCTTCCCTCCCGCCCCCTGGGGCGGACAGCGAATTGCCGCCCCGGTGGCACTCCAGGCTAGAGTTGACTCTGGCATGACGGGGAATAAGAGGCTAGAGTTGAAACCACTAGACCACGTAATAAACTAAGACTATAAAATAATAATAAATATTTTATTATTTTATGGTTTATATTTCTTGTAGAAGTTGATAGATAGCACTTGGGGACATGGCAAAAGCATTTACAAATTGGTCAAAATGCATAAAATTCCTTTGAGATCCTTATTGTTGTGTTTTTATGGTAAAGAAGACTGTGGAGGGTGTCGGTCTCGGCAACAGGAGAGTGACAGGGTTGCTTTTGTTTTCCCATGCTATGGAGGCCTTTGGAGCAGTGAGACTTTCCGGGGGCAGGTTTGGCACTCTCGCAGGATGTGAGAGTGTGAACTGTTGCCTGGAAAGCTGCTCCAAAGGCCATAATTGATTTAATTATTATTTAATTGGTGTTGATTGTTGTTGGAGGGTAAGTGATTATTCACTTACCTGGTTGTGTGTGAGAATGTGAGTAGATGTGGATTGTCAATTGTTTAGTGATTGTGATTGGATGTGTGAGTGATAGACAGGTGATTGCCTCACGAGTCGTATTGTCAATTAGTTTTGTGCGTGCATAGAGTTAGTCTTGTCTTGTCATTCATGTGTGTGTATTGAGCGTTGTTAGTCTTGTCGTGTGCGCGTGTGAGCGCGTGTGTGCGCGTGCATGTGCGTCTTGTATGACGTAGTGTTGTCTTTGTGTGTGTTCCCCGCAAAGGGGTTTCCGTGTTGGAGTCTGTGTGGAGTTTATGTTGAGTTCTGTGTGCATTTATCGAAAGTGACTGAGTAGAGTGCTTCCTGTGTGTGTGGGAAAGAGAGAGAGAGGGCGCACTAAGAGTGTCTGCCTCTCTCCCTCATTGTGATTGTTAAAGAAAGAGAGAGGGCGCACTGGAAGAGTGTCCATCTCTCTCCCTCGGTGTGATTGGCGGAGAACTCGCACTAGGGCAGTGGAGTGTTTCTGGACAACGGCCCGAGAACTCTCACTGAAAGAGTGGAGAGTGTCTCGGGGCTGGTTGCCAGAGAACTCACTGTGATGAGTGGCGAGGGTCTCTGTGTGTTTGGGTCAAAAGAGAACTCGGACTGAAAAGTTTGCGTGTCTCTGTGTGCATGGGTTTGGGAAGCACTTTAAAAGTCACTGAATGTGTGTGTGCCTGATGGGGTTGTGGTGGAACTCCGGACCGAAGAGGCGCGGTGTCCTGTTGAGATGTGTGTTGAGTGTGCATAGGGACAGGGCGTAGAGTTCTGCCCTGTCCCGTTAAGTGTTGATGCCTGTTAAATGTGAATGGATGGAAGCGGTCTGGAAAGCCGCTGATTGTCTGTTTGTTGTGTGTTCCCCGAAAGGAGATTCCCCCCTCGGAGGAGGCGGGCTATTTATTATTATTATTTTTTGTTATTTTAGTTAATTGTTTTTGCCCGAAAGCTTCGCGGCGAGTAGGGTGAGACTTTTGTGTTTGCGTTTGTTTTATTTAACCTGCTCTCCCGCTGTTTCTCTCTCCCGGTCTGGGAGAGGCGGGAAAAAAATAAAGATCCGGTCCATAGACCGGCAAACCCCACTCCTCTGCCAGTTCTTACAATCGGCTGCTCTGCTCCAGTCCAGGGATTGTCACGTGGTGTGTGACAAAGACCTAAAGTTAAAGCCCTTTGGAATCCACATTTTACACATTTTACAGAAAATATGAAGAGATATTTCCTGGGGATAGTAGGAATGACCTAACTAAATAAGCCATTTATATTATGTAATAATAATAATATATATATGCCATTTAGCAGACACTTTTATCCAAAGCGACTTACAGTAGTGAATGCATACATTTTCAGTATATGTGGCCCCAGTGGGGATTGAACCCACAACCTAAGCGTTGCCAACGCTGTGCTCTACCAACTGAGCCACAGAGAACCACCATATTACCATTTGAAACTAAAGATTGTACAGAAAGTAAGGTTTTGAAGAGAATATTGTTGTGGGAGAGATAACAGCCCCCCTAAAGACCCTCACATGCTACGTGTTTCTACGGTAACCATATTTGCTTGTGTCGTCTTCATGTGATTTGTGATTCACTGCAACTAAGAACCTTTCTGAGCCTCAGCAGAAACTAATTGGAGACCTAAACCACAGTGGTGTTAAAGGGGTAAATCACGCACGTGTGGGGAGGGAACGGTTACTCTCTCCTCCGTTACAATGTAGCTAAAGCTTTTCTTTGGTCAGCAGCCTGAGCTATACTCACCGGATATCAAGACCGGGGGAAATCTTATTTACATTGGCTTGCAAGTGTTGACAGATTGGGGGACTTCCCCCAAAATGTAGAGATATAAAAAAAATGAGGGAATGAAAAATGTATGGGAATTAATGATAGATTGGCAATTTTAAATGGAGGTAGGCCTATGGGAAAGTCTGGGATGTATGGGACTAAATTGACCATTTTGGGAGAATACAATCCTATGCATCTGGCATCTCTAAAGACCAGTACTATAGGCAATGGTTTACATTAGCTTGAAGACTAACAGATTGAATAATGTTGCTTTTTCAAGGGTGGATCAAGATGCTCTGTAGAATCTTCAGAGCTGAATTAGTATAGCAACCGTGAGAGTTAAGAGCTATCAACAGCCAGGGAATGGCATGAAACCAGGTTGAAAGTATGGCTGTACGCCGGTCCATTAAGCTTAAAAAGTGACAGGTTTGCTCACTCTTTTAGAGGTTAGGGTGGGTTTATATTTGTTACAAGAATGACAGCCAAGGACAGGGGCCTGAATTCATAGCTGGAAAATCCTTCTTTGCAATCTTGTGCAACAGTGACCTCAACATGCCTGCTCTGATAAGACCCATTTGGCTTTCTTCCATCCCCTGACTGCCAATGTTTTCGGTCCCAAATACATCTCTTTTTGTTTTTCAGACTGAGGGACAATGAAAGTGCTGCATCCCCCCCCTCCATGTGTGTGTGTGTAGGAAAAGGAGGCACACACCCACACGCACACATACTGTATTGAATACTCCCAAAAATGTTTTACTGTCACCAAACATTTCAGCACGAAACATTGGTATGTCCTTTTCTCCCTGGCACCTGTGCAATATTTTTTTGGATGTGTGTGCACTACCTTTTCTTTACTGTGTGTGTGCTAGCCAGGAGAGACACAGCCAGTCCAATACAGACACGTTCCTCTCCGTTACAGAAAGTGGGGTTGTTCCTGACTAATCACAGGTCTGATTTGGTCTGGACACACTAAACACAACAGATTTGCCCCAGTGTAGACGTGCCCATGCCCAAGACACTTCTATTCACAGTGGTACAGGACAGGATGTGTGCTTCTCTGCAGTGTACTGGGACGTACTCTGAGGATACACTAAAGCTCCAGCTCGGTTAAGAGTGCTGGGTTGAATGTGACCATGGCCTGGTTCTTGAGTGAGCACGCTGGCCCGCAGGGACACAAGTCTTCATGTCAGACAGCTGGCTCAGACTCAGGGCCAAATGGTGAAGCAGTTGGCTGGCTGCGCTGCTTTTTTGAAGAACGTGTACTGGTGTGTGGCCGTCCCAAACACCGATGAGACGGCACTTCAATTATGATTTGACAATCTGAAAAGAAAAATAGGGAATCTTTTTTTTATTTTTTATAGGGAAAGCCACCCTCCATCTTGCAGTTAGGTAACGTTACCCAGTGGCAAGCTTGCTATACAATGGTACTTTGCTGTGAGATATAGCCATGCTCTTTGGCCTGTAAGTTAAAATTGAATAGAGAAATGTTAGGTAGATACGTAAATCGATAAAGGGTGTGGCTATAGCTAAAGCAGTATCATAATGTTACCTAGCTAGCTATATCGCAGGCATCTTATCTTGTGTTGAGTTGTTTAGCAACGGGCAGCAGCAATGGTTTATCCCTGACAGACAGTCTGAGCTCTAATCTGCAGTGAATTGGTGATGATCACATCAATATGCTTTAAAAAAAAAAGTTTATTAACTCAAAAACTGCAAAAAGGTATCGCCAAGTGTTTAAATAACAATGCAATTCATGTTCGGACAAAAGTCCTTTAGTCTTTGGCAAAGCAAAATAAATGCAAATGTAAATGGAACAAACACAGGAAGACCATTTCACCTTTCATTCTTTTTATTATTAAATTTGCTTTGCTCTTTCAAGTCAGAAAATACACATTTCCACATAAATTCTGGTACAAGTATAGAAAAAAAAATTCTTCACTATTTGGTAACAAAAGCACAATTGACAATTTGGAAAAATAACGAAATAAAATAATAATTAACAAAAGAAAGCCTTCCTCTGTAAGCTTGTGTGTAGTGCAGGAAGTTCACTCTTCTGAGCTGGGCAGGTCAGTAAAATAGCCAGAGCTGAGCTGGGCAGGTCAGTAAAATAGCTAGACAGAAAAATGGTGCAGGAAAGCTGAGCATCACGCAACACCGCAGATGAGTCTCCACGCACGCACGCACGCAGGCACGGACGCGTACACACACACACACACACACACGCACACACATGCACGTGTACACACACACATTATGATCTGCTCTGCCTCCAGCCACTCAGAGACGTCAACAGCGTGATCTTAAATCAGGGAGCTCGTGGTCTTAAGTATAATTAGGTCTCAGATGATCGCATTCTCTAGAACGATCGTCGTCTCAAGATCATGTGTGACTGAAGAGGCCTCCATCTCCATTTAAACAGACTAAGTTATCCATTAACCACAGACAACCCTAACCGGTGACCTCTGACCCCTGACCCCCCCCCCCCTTCACATTTCCCACCCTGTTCCCTGCTTTGTTTAGCTCAAAACACAAGGAAAAAACAGAAACAACAAAAAACAAAAAACAATGAGAATAAAAACCAGAGAATCAACAACAAAAATACGACCCCCAGCATGCCCCCGCCCCCAACAAAATATAAAAATAGATCTCCCTCCATTCCTGTCTCCTTCCCCTTGCCAGGCTGCTCGTGTCCCACCCACCACACCCTCTGTCTAGCCTGCTCTATCTCTTGCCCCTCTTGTTGCCGACTGGAGGCTTCTTAAGCTGCAGCAGTGGTTGGCCAGGGCCGAACCCTGCCACCGGCGCGTTGGAGACGCCAAACGTGAGCCCCGCTGACGCATTGATGCCAGGGTTACTGAAGTTGAAGCCTGAGGTGCTGGAGCTGCCAAAACCTGGACAGAGGGAGGGCAGGAAGAAGAGACACGGAGAGCAGAGGAGAGAGCATGTCGTTGGTTTCACGCTAAAACTATCATAATTGTTTTGTACTTTTCTTTAATAAAAAAAGTGATGACACACAAAGAATGACAGATGGCATTTTATTTATCTTTTGAGAAAATTCTGCTTTGGACTTATGGTCAGACAATACAGGAAAGTCTCGATTTAACCGATTCCATACTGTCCAAGTGTATTCTGGAAATGGTTTTGTTGAAATAAGTGGCCAAAATGTAACATAAATAATGTCCATTATCTCTAAAAAGCAATTAGAAAGGTTGTTTGGGTAGACTTTCAATTAATTGTGCAATTTTGAGGTTGACCTATAATATGTGATTGTGGACTAACACAGTTCTATAGGCCAGTTTGCAGAACAACATAGCTAAGTTAGCTATCTAACAATATATAGACCATAATGTTGTACCATCATTTTTGCCGCTCATTAAATTTGAACTCACGTATACATAAATTGGCTACAATGGCATGTTTCCCATTTCTATTAGCTAGCTATGGAGCTGACATTTTCCCCAAAATCTATTTGTCTCAGAACCAGGCCAATTTATTTACACTGATTCCTTAACCATCCATATAAATAAATCTGAAGTTCAGGTTCTATATTCTAAGTAGGTTTTGAAATACAGGTGTCAAATGTAGGTCCAAAATGGCCACCATCTTTTCAGGCAATATTTTCAGATCATTATCTCAGTCAACCAAGATCTTCCAGGCAGAAACTATTATGAAGTGAATCTGAGACCAATGTCTGAAAATCTCCCAAATTTAATCAGAGATTTATGAAAGCTAATTAAAAGTGCTGTTAATTTTTTTTTTTACAACCAAGATCTTCCAGGCAGAAACTATTATGAAGTGAATCTGGACCAGTTGTTAAATTTAATCAGATGAGAGGAAGTGGACACACCTGCGCTCAGACTCCCTCCGGACGGTTTGCTGGAGGAGGCAAAGCCAAAAGACGAGCCCCCTGCGGTCACCCCCCCAAAACCAGTGCCAAACGCTGCTGGGAGACAGGGACAAAAAGTGAACAACATTAATGCAACACTAACACACACACACACACACACACACAAACACACTGTTAACCACAGACACAGACACACACACACACACACAGACACACACACACACACACACACACCACAGACACAGACACAGACACACACACACACACACACACACACACACACACACCGTTAACCAGACACAAACTACACCAGACACAAAATACACAAACCACTACAATACATCCACAGCAAAAACCACTGCAACACACACACCATTAACCACAGACACATTTCACAAACCACTACAACACACACTGTGCTACCCATTAACATAACAAGGAATACTTTTTTGACACAAAAAGTGTCAAAAGAAAAACACAGTTGACAAATATTGCATCTGGGAATGTGTGGTTGAGTGTATTGTGTATGTGTATGAAGGCACATGTTCTGTGTGAATACGGATGTGCATATCTGTGTGAGTAGATATGTGCAGATTGTGATTATATGTGTGTGTAGTGTGAGTAGATGTGTGTAGGGTGTGATTACATATGTGTGCAGAGTGTGATTATATGTGTGTGTAGTGTGATCATATATGTGTGCAGTGTGACTATATGTGTGTAGGGTATGATCATGTGTGTGTGCAGAGTGTGACTATATATGTGTGCAGAGTGTGATTATATGTGTGTCGTGTGAGTAGATATGTGTGTAGGGTGTGATTATATGTGTGCAGAGTGTGATTATATGTGTGTAGTGTGATTATATACACTACCGGTCAAAAGTTTTAGAACACAATGTTTCAATGTACTGTAAATTAAACCATAGAACAAATAAACAATTGGAGATGAAAAAATAAATCCTGGAATCGTTTTGTTTAACAAAATTTCATCCACATTTTTGACTCAAAGTAGCCACATTTTGCTAGGATAATGTGCAAAATGTGCAGCCGAACACACTCGTGGCATTCTTTCTACAATGGAAATCAAATATTGTTCAGAAAGTTCTTCCCAACACTGTTGCAGAAGTTCCCACAAATGTGTTGCACTTGTAGGTTGCTTTGCTTTCACCCTTCTGTCCAGTTCATCCCAAACCAGCTCGATGGGGTTTAAGTCTGGAGACTGTGCTGGCCATTCCTTACTTCAACCATTGTCAAGCTGTGCTTGAAGCTGTTGTCCTGTGAGCCACCTATGACGCAACCTGTTGACTCTCAGAATCTTGTCTTCTGATTTTGTTGTGGCTTTGGGTCTGACAGACCTCTTCCTGTCAGAGCTTCCTCCAGTTTCCATGTGCCTTTTTATGGTGTAGGAAACTGTACTCACTGACACCTTGGCCTTCTTTGCAATTTCTCTAAAGGAAAGACCTACACTTTTAAGGGTTATAATGGTCTGTCTGTCTTCCTTTGTTAATTGCCTTTTTCTCGCCATTATGATAGAAATATACTACTTCCTGCAGTGCAATATTGTCCAAATAATATTGTCCAATAAATAGTAATGCAGTCTGTTAACTTTGCTTTTATACAGACAGAGGGTTTGTAAGTAATCAACAAAAGTTGGGACATCTGTAGGAATTGTTTGCATCAACTTTCAAGGCTTAATTGACTTCCATTGCTGCAGAACAGCTGTGAGTTGTTAACCCATGACTTGTTGCCTGAAAAGGGCCTTTTTTTATAACTCTGAAATTGACATTATTTTTCCGTTTTTGGTAACCTAAACATTTTTTTAATTATTATTATTTTTTTAATTTTTTTATTTTTTTTACCTCTGGCAGTTTACCACTTACCTTTGTACCATTTCAGGTTATTCACTGGACTTGAACTGGTTACATTTCAGTAAAAACTGGAAAAATGGGGGTGTTCTAAAACTTTTGACCGGTAGTGTATGTGTGTAGTGTGATTATATATGTTTGTAGAGTGTGAGTAGATATGCGTATAGTGTGTGAGTAGTATAAGTGATTCGGGGCGAATGTGTAGTGTGAATGCATGGGACTTGCTCTGGATGAAGTGCTGTATCTATGGTGAGTGGCCTCTCCCTCAGCCCTCCACTCAGACTGCAGCACCACTTGGAGCCAGAGCCACAGAGCTACAGTGCTACAGTGCTACAGAGCTACAGAGCTACAGACACTTTACAGCACCATGCTCTGAGCTCCATTTAATCCTGTGAGCCATGCATCGAGTCCCCCTCTCTCTCACTCACACAGCACCCAGTCCGCGCGCGCACGCACGCAAACGCACGCACGCAAACGCACGCACACACACACACACAAACACAAACACACACAGAGAGAGAGAGAGTGTGTAGAGACTATGCTGGCTTTGCCGCCCTAAAACCTGTGCGTACGTATATATGCAATTGGGGCTGGGTGACTGAGCGAGGTGGAGGTTTTCTGCCTTCTTGAAATGAGAAGCTCTCAGTACCATTCATGAATACATGACATCGCAAATCACACTGCCACTAAATACCCACTGTTGTCACTCGTCCATACATTCTGGTGTGATCTTTGACATTGGAAACAGTGTTACAGCTGCCTTCACATCCGTACCACCTGCCCTTTCGGGTGTGAGGCGTAAGGTACAAGCGCAACACAGCCTGATGGACGGAGGAGGCCAGTGAGAAGGCCCAACGATGGTTTATCTCTGACTGATTGGCTGTTAGGTAAATGATGAACATACTAAACATGATTATAATAGAACACTATGATACTTTTACAATTGAGGAGTAAGCCCCAGAACATGCCCTGACTGGTTCAGTAGTACAGTGGGCAGGTGTACAGTACAGTCAGGTATGTGCTGAACTGTGTACAGTGGTCATATCTGCGGAACTCTATGTGCAGTACAGAGTGGCGTATGGTGCTGGCAGTGTTTCAGGCCAGATGTCAGACTCCATCATCTGCAGCAGGTATTTGGGGGAGGGTGGGGGGAAGAGGAGCAGGGAGATCAGAGTTAAAATAAAAAGGTACCTCCGAGGCCGGAGCCCAAGCCAGCACCCAGACCGGGGGCGAGAGGAGCGGCCAGATGTGGCTGCGGTCCTGGGACAGAGAGAGAGAGCAGAGAAGCGGCTTACTCTCCTGGAAACGCACCGCACAGCACACCTTGTGGAGGAGCTGGGGGGGGTGTTCATGAATGCCACCATGTCCAATGGGATGTGAACTTTTCCCGTAGTGCAACACTCTGGCTTCAATGTTACCTACAGTGCAACGCACGGCCTTCCAACCTCATACATAGTGCAACAGTGGCTTCAATGTTGCATAGCGCAACATTCGGCCTTCCAACATTACCCATAGTGTAATACTGGGCCTTCCGCTACACACCGCCTTCAGTGTTACACATAGTGAGTGCAACACTACAGCGTAACAAACAGTGCAACATTTGTTGACCGATGTTTAGCACAACACCGCACAACACACAAAACATGCTACACAGATGGACGTGACTGAGGTAACTCAGTGAAAACAACTCGTATATTAAAGACTTTCCCGCCACCCCATGACCAATCCTCAGCACTTTCACTGTTTTATTCCGTGAAGTATCAACGAAGGCTCCAGACTGTTTATCTACAAAGCAAACCTGGGTAGAAATAATAATATAATAATAAGAAGAAGAAGAATGATAATAATAAGAAATGACTCAGTAACTCAATTACTCCGGATGCAAGGCTGGGTCATTTAAGTTGCTGGTGTTGAACACAAGTGGCCGTAAGGTGTGGTGTCAGTAGTGTGATGGCTTGACCAAAGTCTCACTCTGACTCTTCACACTGCTACTGACTTATTGGTTTGCAGGTCTGCCAGCATGGGCTATAAAGCCTTCCCCAAATGTACTGCTCCCTAACATTTTATCTTACTGCACTATTCACCAACACACTTTACCTTATTGTACTGTTCCCCAACACACTGTACCTTACTGTTCCCCAACACACTGTACCGTACTGTACTGTTCCCCAACACACTGTACCTTACTGTACTGTTCCCCAACACACTGTACTGTTCCCCAACACACTGTACCTTACTGTACTGTTCCCCAACACACTGTACCTTATTGTACTGTTCCCCAACACACTGTACCTTACTGTTCTGTTCCCCAACACACTGTACCTTACTGTACTGTTCCCCAACACATTTTACCTTACTGTACTGTTCCCCAACACACTGTACCTTACTGTTCTGTTCCCCAACACATTTTACCTTACTGTACTGTTTCCTTTACCCGACAGTGCTGCTCCCAAACAGAATGCAGTTCCCTGCTCTACTGCGCAGTTTTTTACCACACTGAACAGTTCTATTAGCCTGGACAGTTCCCTAGCGTTCTGTACTTTTGCCCTACCCAACTGTACCATACTGTACCGATAGTTATCCTCACCTCGGCTTTCCCAGTGTAGCATGTGCCAGGTGATAAGACCATGCCTGCTATCCATGCCATTCATTAGTGGTGCACAGGGGCTGATAGTCCCTTCATCTCTTCCAGCAATTTTGCTCATCACACGAAATTAAAATTCTCTAATTTGATTAAATTTAAATGCTCAAGTCTCATGTTTCCTTTTAGCTGTTTGATTGGAACATCCCCTTAAAATGTTACTGCATGAAGCGTTTGGTTGCCTAATTTAAGTAGTGCAACATTGAGGTATACCAAGTCACAAATTGTCCCCCACCCATCCAATTTTGAGTAAATAATTTACCAGTCAAAAAGAAACAAGACAAGGGCTTTTTTAATAGATTTATTGTCAATTTAAAAGCAATTCACTTACATGAAACATGACAGACAATTGGAGACAAAACCAATCAGAAAGTTCCTAGGTGCTACTGTATTACATGTTTCGGTTTTGTTCAAGATTCCTGGAGTCAGTGGAAGCCGTGACTCTCTGGTTATATCTACAGTTTAAAGGCACACCAGACCATATGCACCAACAAGCACTGCTTTAAAACACACTTGTCTAAAAAAACCACAAAAAAAAAAACCACACGGTCTGTTCCTTATTGTTCCTGTGTAAACTCTACTAATTGTAACATTCGGAGCTGTGGATGTTGAAACATGGCTTTACAATGCACATTCTAGTCTAGTGTTAAGGTGCACACTGATGCCCATGGAGCTGTTCCAAGTCTGCCCGGACTGGCACACTTCACAGACTACATCTGGCTTCCAGTTACATCACAAATAAACAAAATGATGATGTATTAATACTTTTGTATTAAGGCTGCTAGCATCTTATTTCCGAATTGATGAATAATTGCATGATATTGTATAAGCTTGGACTGAAGCATGTACCCGTCAGGATTGTGTTAGAAAAAGAACCAACATAGAACCGACTTCATCCCAATTATCCTAATCCCTGCCCCTTGACGATACAAATGCCCTCAACGACCTTCACAGCAAACACTTGAGCTGACATGCTAGTCTAATCAGGACTGGCAAGACATTCGACAACCACATGGATTACAGAAGCATCACAGAATCAAATTAATTGGAATAATCAAATGGATTCTAGAACCATCACAGAATCGAATTAATTATAGAAGTCGCCTGTTCTATAGTCAGACGGGTTACAGTAGAATTCTAGATCCGTGTGCTGGACTGACTAGTCCATAGCAGCAAACATGACGTGATCTGGAAAATGAAAATGAGACTGCAGTAGTACTGTTTTTGGCAACACGTTTTCCCGCTGGGAAAGCTGGCCTTCCCAGTCACCTCAGGGAGAAACCAAACTCACAAGCGAAGACAAAACACTCTAGCCCTTCAAATAAAGAAAGAAAAACTATGTCAAGTTGTTAGACTTTGTGCCATTTGAGTCCATCTTTGCGTCAAGCCCTCAACAATCAAAGACCTGTTCCCAGCATTATGCGGCCAGCTTTGAGCACAACCACAAAATGGTGACAGGCTAACTAGGCCTTCAGACAGCACTGAACACTTCAATAACACTGATTTGAACGCTGCAAAGACGGATCGATCTGAACCAATCTGATGCTTCACATAGCATTGAGCACTTCATCAATACAGGCTGATCTGAATCAGTCAGTGAGATGCAGGCATTTTACTGAGATTAAGAGTTTGTCAGAAAACCGCAGCCCTGTTTGTACACAAGTACAGACACCTACAAGTTCTAAAAGAGACCGGAACTCAAGACCGCTACCACAACCAGTAAAAACCCCATCAAAGGCAATTCTCACAGTTCACTCACTCGCACTGGATCAATACACAACCAACGGAATTATGCTGCACATCCAGTCGAGTAGAAATCGTTCATAAAAAGATGCATACCAATGTACAACTGTAGTTTAAAAACTTGTTTGCCTGTATGATGATCACAGAATGCATAGTGTAACTACTTCTGCAGCTGTGGTCCTCCCCAGGGGAGACACCAGAGGAAAGGGTTCAGTATTAGGTTTAGGAAAGGATTTCCATTTTTTGGAAAGTGACATGGAAAGTTTGAATGTTCACTGAGCTTCGAACACTGACCTATGCACAGCAATACTGAACGCACATGAACACCTGTCCCAGCCTGTTTCCCACAGACCCTGTACAGTACCGGTGCACAGACAGTGAGGGAGAAAGGATGTGAAAGAGAGAGGAAGGGGGGTGTCAGTGTGTGACAGAGAGAGGGAAGGGAGACCGAGGGAGTGAAAGAGGGGGGAGAGGAGGTGAAAAGTGTTTAAGAGAGGAGAGAGGGTTGGGAGGACAGAGAGGAAGAGAGGGCTAGGGGGAAAGTAATACAGTTAGTGCTTTAGCTGACCATGTTTCTCCTTCTCTTTTCTTCTGGTGTATAAATGTATATGCTTCGGCAATATGAATGTATGTTTGTCATACCAATGAAGCAATATGAAACTGAACTAAGAGAAAGAAGAGATGGGGGAGGATGGAGAGGGAGGGACAGAAAGAGATGGGGGGGGGGGAGAAAGAGAAGGAGGGGGTTGGTTAGGGGAGACTGCAGGACAGCACTAGACTACGATTCCTCAGTGCAGTCCCTCTTGTGAGCCAGCAGCTTAAATACATAAACATAATACTGCCCTCCTGCTCCAAACACTCACACAAGCACAG
Source organism: Aldrovandia affinis (assembly GCA_029706075.1). NCBI lineage: Eukaryota > Metazoa > Chordata > Actinopteri > Notacanthiformes > Halosauridae > Aldrovandia > Aldrovandia affinis. The sequence goes on along the minus strand of JAINUG010000240.1, from coordinate 220,173 downwards.
GTACGTGTGTGTCCACTCCAAACACTAAGACACACACAGGTACGCTTGTCCTCTCCAAACACTAACACACACAGGTACCTTTACACACACAAGGCAAACGCAGTGTGCATAACCAGGTTTCATGGCAGCCTCTCCCCCAATGCTGAACAACCATCAGTAGCCCAGCTGCCACCCAACCCCACCACTATCAACCCTGTATGGGCTATCACCCTCCACTCCCCCTCTACACCCTGGAACCTCTCACCTTCCCCCCACTACCTGGAGTCTTGGACTCATAGCCTACCACCTCGTGGTATCGCTGCTTACTGCACTAGACACTTTACCCTTGTACTTATTTAAAAAAAAAAATATATATATATATATATATATATATTTTTTTGGTACAAATTCTGATTTGGTAGCCAATTACACCCGCTATTTTCAGGTCGATCCCTCCCTCATAGTTCGCTGCCGTAGCCCTGTGACGGGTAGTGACAAAGGCAAAGTATCATCTCCTCCGAGACGGCACTCGTCATGCTGTCGACCGCAACTCTGGCACCCCAGAGCCACTCTTGTGCGCAGCGAACGTCTTGTTGGCTTCCCTCCCCCCTCCCTGGAGCGGACAGCCAATTGCCGCCCCCGGTGGCACTCCGGCCGGGATTCGAACCCCAGGATTTGAACCCCAGTCGCCGTGGCCAGCGTCGGACGTTGAAACCACTAGACCACACAAGAGGCCCCTATATTTTATTCTGTAATATGTACCTATTGTATTTGCACCTATATTTTGTATTTTGCACTATATGGCGGGAAAGAGCTGGAGTGAGAATGTACTTGTACTTGTTGCAGATGACAAATAAAACTCTTGAATCTTGAATCAGTGTGCGTAAAGGTAATACACATTCACCATCACCGATGTTCTGGCACAAGTCTATTGGACCTTTGTTTCCACCGGCACTCCGGTATTATTGCAGTAATATCATCACAGAAACTCTTCTACCAGCAGATCACATGTGATGTGACATTGCCATGGCTATTGGTGAAGGAATAATTACTCAAGTCGTTAAAGACTTTAAGCTTCTACCGCAAACAGACCTTTGATATTTTACCAATATCTGTCATGAACAACAAATAGAACACCATTTCCTGATATCAAATAATTACTAATTATTTGTAAACACAATTAATTAATGACTCAGTAGTTAATGATATAAAATCTCTCCAGGGAACAATTTAAGCATATAAAAAAATATATACACAAACCCTTAACCACACACTACTGAGGTCAGAAGAGCTCACTGAAACCAATAAATTAAATTCATCGAAACTTCTTTGCAATATTTAGTATTTGAACATACTGCCCAAATAAGAATTGGCACGAGAGCCCAGAGGACTCGATTAAGAGCTTAATCAGGAGCTCCCTGCTACAGGGATTTTAAATCGCTTTCAAACAATCATTTCCTCTGTCCAATCTTCAACTGCACTGCCCTTCTCTCCCAGCATTTACAAATATCAAACACCAGTGAAGCCAACTGTAAATGCATGAATTCAGCAAACAATGAAAGGGAAAAGGAACTGGTTTTTTTAATATATATTTTTTAAAGCAAAGTTCACAGCCACCTGCACACGGTAGCTGCTCTTGGACAGAGCGCTTACCATGTAAAAGCTCCCACTCTCGCTGTGGAGTCCACAAGCTGGCTATATCATCACATCTGCTAATGTCATAAAAGTGTGCTATGGGGCTGGTGATCCAGCGCAGTAGCCTGTTCTTCGTACAGTAAATCACAGTGTGGTCTGGAACTCACTGTCACTGTGCCAGGAGCCCCACTGGGAAGGACATGGCTAGGGAATGTTTGAGTGGGCCAGACGCACCCTTCCACTCATAACGCACAAGCAACTCGTCAGGTCAACTGGGCACCTACGATTACCACCAGCCATTCCAAACTGAGAGGCAAATAAAATAAACGGTTGCTAGAACCCCCACCCCAAAAAAACCAAGAATGTGATCCTCTACCAACATCAAAAGACAAGTACCTAAAATGGAACATGTGGCCGTGGCGAGTCTTTCCTTCGGTGCAGGAAAAGCCTGCTGGCTTTTTGAAAACAGGAAAACGCCCAAGAGCAGTTAAAGCCTCCTTGTTTGGCTTGGACTTCCCCTCTCATCTCACAACACAGAGAATAAACACTGAACTGAATGTCTCCCATCTCTCGTTAAGAAGGACAAAAACCCTTGAACCCTGAGCACAAAAACCCTTGAATCCTGGGTACAAAAACCCCTGAGCCAACGAGGGAAGCTTAAGACACTAGGAAAGGCGGACTGCACACAGTGCTAACCTCCTCATCCGGCCCCGGCGAATCAGAGCGGAGAGGGGCGGGACTTTCCACCCACCGCCGGCTCCCATTGGCACACCTGTCTGATTGGCACTTCATATTAACCCCATCGTCTGCTCCACTGCCATTCAACAGTCACGCGCGCTGCGTTTGGGGTCAGCTCACAACGCGGTACGCAAATTCAACCTGCCATGGCACCACCTAGTACATTTCATGCAAGAATATTAAGTTATTAAATATTAAGTAAATATTAAGATCTTCCCCCAACCTCATTTAGTGTTCTCCCCTTTCCTCCTGGTGCATGAATGTGAATGAGAGGAATGCTACACTGAGCCCACAGGGCGGTGCTGTTTTGCATAGTGTAACCTAATTGTGTGTGACCTATAGTATAAAGCAGCAATAAAGCACACAGTTCTCGTTTAAGGGGAGAGTGTGCCTATACTTCAGACATTGTAGTAACAGCTTGCCATCTATAATTGTGCATATAGTTTATTTAGTCATTCAGAACCCACAATAGTTCTCTTTACAAACCCTGATCATTTGACCACCCTAGTTGACGAGACAAGCCAATACATATTACACTGAGGGAGGGGAGCCAATCTGATCAGAGATGGAGAGGGAGAGAGATCAGGACCTTCTGCTTCCCTCTCTCTCTCTCTCCCTCTCTTCTCACACACACACACACACACACACACACACACACACACACATATATATATATATACACTTTTAGCACCAACTAAAAACATGTATAGATGCAATGGTAAGAGGGATCCCTATATCTATGAACAGTCCTGATACCTGCAAGGCATGCTGCTGGCCTGGAACTGGGGCTGGTGTGGAGGTGATGCAGCAAGTGTATGTGTGTGTGAGTGTGAGGCGTGTGTGTGTGTGTGTGTGTGTGTGTGAGAGAGAGTGCGAGGTACGTGTGTATGCATGCCTGCGTGTGTGTGTGTGTGTCTGTGTGTAAGAGAGTGTGTGGTACGTGTGTGTATGCATGCCTGTGTGTGTGTGTGTGTGTGTGTGAGAGAGAGAGAGAGAGTGTCTGTTACGTGTGTGTGTGTGTGTGTGTGTGTGTGTGTGTGGTACGTGTGAGTGTGTGTGTGTGTGTGGTACGTGTAAATCAGAGCACTCCAATAGAAGAGTCCTCTGCCCAGAGCATGCCTCTCCCACTGCTGCTGCTGTAGCCATTTCTAGCAGACATCAAAAACACCCTTCCAACAGCTATGCATGCCCCCTCACTGTTAATGGGGGGTGAATATTTTGGCGGCTGAAAGAATAGTAATTCTGCTGAAACAACCTTCTCCTGTCACGGTTTGAGTGAGGCAGGAGAAGCACGTTTTTAATGTAAGGATGAAAGGACAGTTGCTGTAGCAGGGAGAGGTGAGGGTGACATGCTCTGGCTCTGAGTGGAAGCTCTAGGCGCTCCAGTGAAGGCGGCGTGGCACCAGCATAAGAGGAACAAAAACAAAACGTCTATAAAGGTCCCCTTCTGAAGATCTCCCTTCACTTTCAGGGGGGGATATTTTCTCAGATAGAATCCCTCATCCCTCCATCCTTTGCTCTCCTCCTCCACTGTAAGGAGACGGGGAATGAGATGGGTGTAAGTGCATTCTCACAGAAAGAGAAGACAGAGAGAGAGGAAAGGAGGGAGTGGGTGAGGAAGAGAGGGCCAGTCCGTGCCGTCAAATCCTGGCAGGACATTTCAATAGGTGACTCCACGGACTCTGTGG